>CAWUFW010019532.1:0-182986 GCA_963921515.1 Calotriton arnoldi
GGTATAAAAAGGGACCCAGACCCCTAGGAAATTAGATCACTTTTGGGAACAAGAAGAAACCTTTGCTGAGGAGCGGAACCAAGAAGAAACTGAGGAGAGACTATCCCTAAGCTGAAGTGCTGCTTGGGGGATAGGCCTGCAGTGGTTTGCCTGACTGCCAAAGAAAGGAGAAAGGAACTTTTGCTTTGCTGGGACTTTCATCAACTTGTGAAGGATCTCCAAGGGCTTGGAAGAGAGCTTGCCCCCTGACTGAAGTCCCAGGACCATTGGACTTCACCCCCTTTGTGAATTGCTGCTGGAAACTCTGTTTCAGTGGCTACAGAGGTAGGGAGCTGTGACCGACTCTCACGACCGACTCGGTGTCCTGTAAGCACCGCATCGAAGCACCTTCTCGCCCTGCAACGCCCGGCCCTGGTCTCACCGACTCCGTCAACGAGCCGCTGCCTGCTCCGCATCGAGGGACAACGCGTCCTGCAACGCTTCGCTACGCTGAATCGAACTGGTCCGACCGACACGGTCACTGCTGCTGAGTTCGAGTCCTGTGACCGCACCGGAGTTGGGCACCGCTCGCACGCTTTGCGACGCACCGCCCGACTCGCACCGCTGTCCGGACTGATCGACGCCAGCTCCTGAATCCGGCTCCGTCGCCGCACCGCAACCTGCCAGCACCTCATCGAAGCACCGTCTCGCCCTGCAACGCACGGCCCTGGTCTCACCGACTCCGTCTCGACGACGTCAACGAGCCGCTGCCTGCACCGCATCGAGGGACAACGCGTCCTGCAACGCTTCCATTTTTGCATCGCGACCGCGACGAACAGCCATCCGGCTCGCACGCCCGTGCCTGCCGCTTCAAGTAAAAGGTACTGTGACCGAGTCTGTCTACGCTGTGTTGGCCCGCCTCGACGCGGTCAGCTGGATTTGTTAGACTCTGTTTGTTCTCAACATCGCCGTAGCCAGAGGAGGCTACCGACTCGCACAGAACCTTGAATTAAGCCTTTTGATCAGAACTAAGCATTCTTAACAGTATTGTGGATTATTTTTGTTGTTTATGGTCTTGTGATAAATCTATATAAAGTATACCTATTTTTATAAATATATAACCTGTGTGGTGTCCATTTGTAGTGTTGTCACTTGATTACTGTATGTGTTCACAAATGCTTTACACACTGCCTCTGAACTAAGCCTGTCTGCTCGTGCCAAGCTACCAAGAGGGTGAGCAGGGGTTATTTCAGGATGTACCTACTTTCCCTGACTAGACTCAAGGGTCCCTATTTGGACAAAGGTACCTACCTCTGCCAACTAGAGACCCCCAAATCTAACACATTCTATGGCTTCATTGCTGCAGTCTCCTCTTTTATCCTCTGATGATCATTTACCTTCGGTCTCTGGTGGGAGCCAAGCTGTAAAATTACCAAGGGTATCCCGACCCCAAGTTCATCCACAGGAGATTGATCAGGCTAGACAAGCAATAAAGTCAGATGGCCAATGTTCAGGGCAAAAACCCAAAGAGGGTTTGAGGCTGGACCTCCCACCAGTGGCTTGTCCCTATGTGGTTGTTCTGGCAAATACCCCAGTTCTAAAAAGTGAACAAAAGGAATCCACTACTCAATTAATTAATAAAGCCCAACATTGGATTCACAAATTTGCTAACGATCAGTCAGAATAACATTACAAAGTCCTAATAGCACGAAGAGTTCCTTGGGTGGGCAAACAGGTCAAATCTATTCTGGGGGATTGTGTTGTTCTAACTTTTAAATCTCCAGCTATGGCAGAAAAACAGCTTTATTTATTGCCTAACAAACCATCAATATCGACTCAAATATTTGCTCTACCGCTTGGTTTCTTTTATAAACGGTTACCTCCTCAGCCTTGGACAAATGGAAATTGGTCGCATAAGTATATTCCTCCTGCACTGGATACTCAATCGCACATGTGGCACGGTGTTACTACTGTACACCCCCCTTACCAACCTCTAACCGATTTACAGCGCTGTCGGATTTGAACTCCTATGACTGACAAAAAGTGAAGGAGGGGCCTCAAAATGCAGTACTTACTGGCACCCTTGTAGACATGGCTTCTCAAGATGTTCTGCTAAAGGACAGAGACTTAATTACTGTTATCACATGGAATATTGCAGGGCTAGGCCACAAATTGTCAGACCCAGATTGGCTTAAGTTCATCACCACCTTTGATCTAGTTTGCCTTCAAGAGATTTGGTCATTGGGACCCATCAATATAGACGGTTATAGATCTTATTTTACCCGAGCGATTGCCTCGAGGGGCGGGATAGTGACTCTTTTAAAAAATACTTTGAAATTTAAAGTACTCTCTTCCCACAATGAATCTCAATATTTTAAAATGTTGCACCTTAAAGGCCCTGACGGTTACTCTTTTTTATTTATTAACTTTTACAACAATTTATTTGGGGGTGAGATGTATAAGGTTGCGACCCTAGTGGAAGAGAAAATTAATTGGTTATTTAACTCATGCAAAAAAGATCCAGAAGTGTTAAGGCTGGGGGATTTTAATGTACACTCCTGTCCCGTTGCCCTAAATCCAATGTGTGGCCTACTTGATGAGGAAGGGGATGAAGGAGCGCATTTTTGCCATAACCAGTATGGGAATGTATTAAATAAGCTTATCATTACAAAAGATCTGGAGATAATGAATCCCGCACTGGAAACTACTGGCCAGCTGTTAAAAACTTACCGTTCTAATGTAACTAGCTCCACTATTGAGTTTATATTAGCAACGGTTTCCCTGAGAAGGGTCCTTAGCAAGACGGAGGTCACCTTTTTAGGTTTTAGCGATTACGCGGCCGTAACTTGCCAATTATGTTGCGCAGGAATTCATGGTTCCAATTTCACACACACAAAACCACACATGGCTAAAAAGAACGGGTTAACACTTAAATGGGACAGAATAAATAAGGCAGTTCTCATCCATAGGGTGGTTTCAAGCAGGATTCGAGAAATAGAAACCTGTCTTGATTTAAATACGACTCCATCAAGCACCATTGTAGCCTTTGAATCAATCCTGTCAGATGTAAAAAAGAATCTTGTGAAGAGTGGGGGGCATCACATAGGTAAAGGCGAGAAATGGTTTGATAGGCATTGTACCAAGGCTCTTCCACATCTGCATCATACTCTAAAGTCCGTTCCAAGAAACCCCTGCCTGGTGAAACAGGCCCGCCTTATGTATTCTACGGCTAGAAAGAATAGGGTAAAGTTTTTAAAAGAAGAAGCCTGGGAAAAATTGCTCCAAGCATCCACCACAAACAATACAAGCGACTTCTGGGCAGTAGTTAATGCCCCATATTTAAAACCACCCACAGACCCCAATCTTGATAATCACGTCGATGAGGACTCTTGGGTAGAGCATTTTAATAACATTATTACTAGAAAGTGGGAGGGTGAGCAGGAGTCTTATAATGACCTAGCCCCATCCCCCAACAGTAATCTTATTTTTAACCATCAAGACGTAACCGATGCTTTAGCACGATGTACAAGTAACAAAGTCCCTGGCTATGATGGCACCCCTATAGAATTGTTTTACAGCCTTGCCCAAACTATGGGGGCCTGTGATTACAAATATGTTTAATGCTCTAGCCATAGAGTGCCCCCCTGTATCTTGGCATAAAGCAATTTTAATACCTATTCACAAAAAAGGAGACAGAGCTGACCCCAGAAATTTTAGGCCAGTTTCTCTTCTTGACAGCACAGTGAAACGTATGGGTAGAGTTTTACTAAACAAATTTGAGGTCTGGGCAGAGACTAATAATATCATGATTCCGGCCCAATACGGCTTTAAAAAGGGTAGGTGTACACAAGACCAATGTCTTAACCTTAGTCTGCTGATATCAAAATTAACCCATGCCAAACAAGGTCATTTATATTTGGCCTTCATGGACCTAAGTGCAGCCTTCGACTCCATTACTCATTCCCATTTATGGCGAATTATGAAGGAAATGGAGGTAGACCAAGCTATAATTACCTTTTTAAGACAGCTGTACTGAAAGGCTGATGCCTGCGTACGCTATGGGCAACAGGGGGAGTGTACTAGATGGTTCCATATCACTAGGGGGGTTCGGAAAGGGTGAGTTCTTGCCCCATTTCTGTTTTCCTGATATACAATATATATAGAGTCCCAACTTTTAGAGTCAACCCTGGACGTCCCCATAATAAACAAGACGCGCATCCCAATTTTATTATACGCAGATGTTGCTGTGTTATTTGCCCGTACGGGTAGGGCCCTCCAGAAATTGTTAGATTCCTATGGAAATTATATTCTAAGTTTGGACATAAAAACAAATGAGGCTAAGTCTTTTATTTTAGTTGCAGGGCGAAAGATGGAGAATCCCTCCCTCTTTTTTGTTTCTGATTGTAAAGTAGGGCAAATGGAGCAGGTTTCTTATTTAGGGGTGACCTTTGACCACAGATTATCCTGGTCTAATATGGTGGCCAATTGAGGATTGATGCTAGAAAAAGCACTAATGCCATCAAATCGTTTTCTAAAAAGCTGGGCATGAGACATTTAGATACGGTTAAAAAAGTGTATGGAGCTAAAGCAATTTCTGTAGCATCCTATGGTGTGCGGGTGTGGGGCTATGCTAATGTAAAGTCATTACAAACAATTGAAAATTCATTCTGGAAGAAAAAGATGAGCCTTCCCACCAGTTGCTCTAATTATAACTTACATCACGAGCTGAACATCCTGCACATCACTGAACAAATAAATGTAGCAGCAATCCTCCTTTGGCACTCAATTCGGAGCAGAGATACAGTCAATTTTACTTAACTAATCATTGTGGATTGTCTGTCTTTAGAACATGTACAGAGTATAATGTGGTTAATGTATGTTAAAAACACACTCCATGCCTTGGACCTAGGAAATCTGTTTGATTCCCCAGAAAAATGTTCGTCCATTTCGAAAAAAAAACCTAAAAGCCCATTATCTAAAATCTATGAACGAGGCCAGATTTATCGCCCAGTCCCTCAAATCAATGGTACGAGAGTATCTTGAGGGCCCAATGCTTATGGAGGGAGTTTCATCATATTTGGACTTTGTAACAAACCCTTGTCATAGATTTATTTTATTAAGGTTCCACCTTAATTTCATCCCATGCATGATGGGCTTTCCTTCAGGTTTATACTCTGCCCATGATCTCCCAAGTTGCCCATGTGACAGCTCCTCAATTCAATCTGATTTGCACATTTTCTTTTTCTGTAATTTCTACTGTGAACACAGTAAGAGGTTTTTAATTCCAATTATGCGCAAGTATAATTTTAGCCAATGTCTCCCGGCTCTATATTTTTATGATTGTTGCCCGACCCCTAATCTCCTTTTGTGTCACCTCCTTTTTATGCCAGTCTATAAAAACTAGGAAAATGTTTAATTACTGAGATGAATTGTTTTTATAATACTTTTATATTGTTTTTATTCTTCGCTTCTTAATTGTATACATGATGTTCTTCTGATCTTTTATGATTAACTCAAATTAATCGAATAAAGTTAATTGAACTGAACTGAACTGTTGTGGAAGGTAATTTAGAAGACAAGAGGAGAGCCATCTTTGCCAGTAGCATGATTTACCAGCAAGGCTTCTTTCACAACTTTATAAGTGTGAGTAGAAATCTGTCTCTTGTGCCAAAGTTTCCCAACTATCAATCTATGCAAGAATTGAGGACATCCAATGTGACTACCAGTCCAATGCCTTAATTACAAACTCTTCAGCTACAAACGTATCAGCAGCTACATCTAGAATTCTACTACTGAGGATTACTTCTTACATTCAGTGACAAAACTGCACCCATGGGCATTGACTGCTTGTAATGTGGACAAGGCTAATGATTTATTCATAAGGAAATGACAAAGTATTTAGGAAAACCTTTTAGATGATTTTAAACGAATTGCTACATTATTTAATAATTTTATTTACAGTTTTTTATAATATTGCTGAAGGGAATGTTAATTATATTTATATTTTGAACAATATGAGATGTAATGTTATGTATGTCAGTTTTTAGTAACCTAGATTAAAATAAAACGAAATTTAATTTAATCAAATTAATTCTTAGAGGATTTTCTAGCCAAAAATACATAATAGATGCTGCCTCAGATGCAGAGGAGCTAGAACATATTTCGTTATTTAAAAGAAGGAGCTGGGGCATGGTCTCGCTACGCATAGAGTGAGACGCACACCGAAGGAGCTCTGGCCGGCCGCTGCCTTCTGAAGCCTTTATTACGGCGTCAGGGCATTACCGGCGACGCTGTCTGGAGCATCTGGGCATTGGAGGCAACGGGGAATCCTCTGCCTGTTCGGTGCGGCTCCTCGACTGCTGGTAGTGGTGTTTCTGGCGGCTTTGGTGTCGGGGCCAGACCCGGGTGCTTGCGGCCGCCATTTTGAATCTCACAGGTCCCGGAGAGCGCCCGGCGAACGAGGGCCTTTCTCCGACTCGCAGCGGCACACTGGGGAGCTTCACCGGATCACCTGGAGACCGGGATAGAGGTGCGGCAGCTTGAGCCCGTTGCCTCGGTGCACAGGAGGTGCGCAGCTCTGTGGGCGCTGTGACGGCCGCCATCTTGAGCCTTTCGGCGTGGTGCGGGAGACCGTGCCGCGGAGCCCCTGGCAGACTTTACGCTCCATCGCCGGTGCCCCAGAGGTCCTGAGAAGCGGCGCCACCTGTCGAGCCGTGGGGCGGGGCGAGGTGAGTGGCGATTCACGCCGGATTCCTCCCTTGGGCCCGGTACCTCCCTCTGCTGTGGGTACACGCTGAACGTAGGCCCTGGCTTGGCTCTGCTACTTCCCTGGCCTTGGGCACCTGGGGGCTTGCTGGAGGAGCGTCCCCTATTGGCTGTGTCCGTCTGGGGTCCTGAGTCTGTGTTGGGCCCTTACCTCCTGGCTGGGAGACGACCACTGTGGGCCCCACTGACTTTACTCTCCTGGTCCCTGTTGCCGGGACGCCCCGGAACCTCCACTATTTCTCTGGTCTCATGCCCCTGAGTGCTCATGGGAGGAGCCTCCCTTATTGGCTGTACCTGCTGGAAGCCCTGAGACTCTGTCGGGCCCCCACCACCTGACTGGGAGAAGACCACTGTGGGCTCCACTGGCCCTATCGTCCTGGTCCCTGCCGCCGGCTGCTAGACACGGCGTGGATTCCCAGCGAGAACTTTATTGTGCCATCCTCTCCCACTCTTCTCTGCCGGGGACTTCCTCCCCTTGTTGTGTGTCTGGCCCTGGTTTCTGCGGGGCATCCTGCACGACCGTTGGGGGAATCATCACATCTGCTGGGGCTTTACGAGGCTCTACCTTCCATTTCACCTGTGACTTCAGGCCTGTCGTGCCCGGATAGGGGGCGCCAGGAGGGCCCTTGGACGCTGAGGGGACGAGCTGTTGCTCCCATTTTCCCACTGAGGATTAACCTGCTCGTCCACGTTGTGGCAGCTTCCAACTCTATATTGGGGGAGGTGCTCGGCCTCCAGGTTCTCTCGCCAGCCCTGGCTCTCCCCCCGTGCGCTGGTGCTTGAGGTGTCATGCCACATTCTAAGGCTGGGAAGGACACCGCTGCACCCCGAAAGACAATCCAGTGACGGCCTTGTGGAACAAACCTGGTGCTACACCTTCTATGGCAATGGCATCCTCGACGGAGGGCTCCTCCGATCCTCTTACTCAATCCTTCATGGCAAACTTTTTGCAAGAGCTCAAGTCCGAAATTGGATCTCTTAGAACCGAGGTTCAAACCTGTATCAAGGAACTCAAGAGAGACGTCACAGAAATCGGAGGAAGAGTGGACGACCTCGAGAAGATGATCGATGCTCGTATGGAAGACCAAGAGCAACTTTGGCAACGATTGGCTCTCCTGGAGGAACAACACATTGAGCTCCAGGTTAAGCAGGAGGACTTAGAAAACCGAAGCTGCCGCAATAACCTACGCCTGAGGGGCATTCCGACGGGCGCAGAGGGTTCTGACATTGTGACTTTTGTGGCGGAGCTGCTCCACAAAATCAGAGGGGACGATGACGCCTCCCCGCCTGCGCTCGATCGGGCCCACCGTGTGGCTGGGCCCTCTGGTCGCTCTGGCCTGGTTCCTGACATCTTGGCCAGGGTACACTTTTTTACAGAGAAGGAGGCCATCTTAAAGGCAGCACGTTCCAATTCGGAACTTACCTTCAAAGGTTCCCCCATCCAGCTCTTCCAGGACCTTGCTCCTACCACGCACCGCCGCCGCAGGGACTTCAAACCCATCACTGACAAGCTTCGTGAGCTGGGCATCCAGTATCAGTGGGGCCATCCGTTTGCGCTTATCTTTCAATGGGAATCCAAACGCCATGTGCTGCGGTCCCTCTGAGAGGCCACTCAACTGTTTCGCCTCCCAAATTATCTCCCTCACTTAGCCCTTCATGATTGCCTCCTCTGGATCAAGAACCTGCGAAGCCACAATGGGCTTGAGCACTCCGACCGGTGCGGCTGTCTCAGCGTGGGGAGCGATCCTCCTCTCGAGCCAAACAAGACATCATCCAACATCTTTGCTCCCTGGATGGAGGGCGGTCTCCCTCTCATTCCCAGCCGAAGGAGAACTGATCGACCAGTCGCGCTTTAGAGAGCCATTGTTTTTTTGCCGCTAGCAGTTCCCCGCGGAGACGGTGTTGGACTCTCATGCTCTTTGTATACTCTTTCCTCGCCCTGATCATAGCGTGGCAGCGTTGCCGGTGTGCACCTCCTGACAGCGGTGCTGGTTCTCTGAGACTCGCCCCCCCCTTCTATTCCTAAGAGAGTGACATCTCTGGGATGGCTTGTGCTATTGAGCCTAGCCTGCACCTGGACTGGAATAGGTCTTGTTGGCCACGTTGGCCGTTGTTCAATTCCGACACTTTGCTTTCCTTTTTCCTTTTCTTTTCTTCTTTCCGCCTTTTCTTTTTTTTCCTGCCTAGAGGGAGGGAGGGCTTTGCTACTGGGAGAGCGACACTTCTTGTACAAGTGCTGTTCCTTGGCGTGTTGACTTCCTCCTATATCATGCTGGGTATCAAGATGCATTCTGGATGTGCTTACTCTTCATGGAGGTCTGCTGGGGGCGGGCGGGGGGCTTTGTATTACACCTTGCTTTCATCACATTTGACTGTGGTTGTACGTAATCAGCTTTTACCATGACCTCTGTACCCTGTTTGAAGCTCCTTTGTCTTAATGTTAAGGGCCTCAACTCCCCTAACAAGCGTCGGCAAGTTTGGCGCTACCTACTGCTGCAGAACCCGGACATTATCTTCCTACAAGAGACCCATCTGTTAAAGGCGGATACTTCCCGTATGGCCCACCCTAAATATCCCTTTCAATGCTGGGCATCTGCGCCTAAAAAAACGGCTGGGGTGGCTATTCTCTGCAGGGCGGGTATCTGACAGGGGGCTACCAGAGTGATCCGTGGCAATGATGGTAGATTTCTCAAAGTGGAGGTCCAGATCGGGGCACAGACATTCACTCTTTGCAACATTTACCCTCCCAATCAGGAACAGGATCTCTTCATCAGGGAACTCCTAAGGGAACAGATAACACATGACGATCCTCAGCTCATTTTGGGGGGTGATTTCAATTTGGTGTGGGATGCGGGATTAGACCGTAGTGCAGGTGCGTTTCATGGGGCGGGGGCTATGTCTGCTTCCTTGAAGAAACAGCTCACTGAATTAGGATTGCTGGATATCTGGCGCTATCACTCCCCAGCTACACGAGATTACTCTTATTACTCCCATGTCCATCGCTCCTACTCCAGCATCGACGATCTACTCGTTCCCCACTCCCTGGTACGTGACGTCCTGTCGGCTTCCATGTCGGACATTTCCATTTCAGATCATGCCCATGTGGAGCTTCTGCTACATGATCATACACCTCGCTCACGCCACTGTTGCTGAGCTCCGTGATGCTATCTTGTCCTACTTCTCGTCCAATGACCTACCTGAAACTCCTTTCCCTGTGGTTTGGGACGCCTTTAAAGCCACGATTCGGGGTCACATAACTTCTATTGCGATTGCTCGAGCTCGGGAGGCTCGCTTATTCGAGGACAACCTGTCCCGGGACATTAAAGCACTAGAGAAGCTAGACCAGGAACGCCCTCTAGCCCTTACTAAGCGGCGTCTGGCCATACTTCGTGGCCAATTGCGGGCTCATAGGACTAACAAGGCGGAGCACGCTCTCTTGGCATTAAAGCAGCGATACTATGAATGGGGGACAAGGTGGGAACGGTCCTATCGCGTCGCCTTCGGAAGCGGGCAGCAAAGGCTCACATTGCAAAAATAAAATTGGATGATGGCACTTGGGCTACCACTGAAACCGCTAAGCTAAAAGCCTTTCACGACTATTACACTTCTCTTTATGCGCGGGAACCGCCTAATTTGGATCAGATCCAGGCAGTATTGGGGGAATGCACTTGGACCCCGATTGATGGGTATCATGCGCAGCTTCTTGAAGACCCTCTCACGCTGGCCGAACTTACTGGTGCGCTAAAAGACCTTCCCCTTGGCAAATCTCCGGGCCCGGATGGTCTCCCGGTCTCTTTCTATCGCACTTTTCTCCCGCAGATAAAAGAACATCTGCTTCGCCTTTTTAACTCTTTTTCGGATATGGGAGGACCCTCCACCTCTATGGCGTTGGCCAAGATTGCTCTACTTCCTAAACCAGGGAAGGACCCCACGTTGTGCTCCTCTTTTCGC
Organism: Calotriton arnoldi; assembly: GCA_963921515.1. Lineage (NCBI taxonomy): Eukaryota > Metazoa > Chordata > Amphibia > Caudata > Salamandridae > Calotriton > Calotriton arnoldi. The sequence continues at coordinate 10,696 of CAWUFW010019532.1, forward strand.
CCCATCGCGCTTTTAAACACGGATCTCAAACTCTACACTAAAATTCTGGCCAAGCGTCTTGATCCGCATCTGCCCGGGCTTATCGAGCCAGACCAGGTTGGCTTTATTCGACACCGGCAGGGCGCGGATAATGTGCGACGCATCGCTCACCTAGTCGGGAAGGCCAACCACTGAACATACCTGCCTACTTATTGTCACTCGATGCTGAAAAAGCATTTGATCGGGTGGGCTGGGCCTTCCTACGGGCCGTCCTACATAAGATTGGACTGGGGCCCCAGATGATTGCCATGATTATGGCCCCTTATCTCTCGCCTCAAGCCCAGGTCCGGGTCAATGGCCAACTTACGGGTCCTATTCATGTTTACAGGGGCACCCGGCAGGGGTGCCCTTTATCTCTCCTGTTATTCGCGCTTGTCGTCGAACCTCTTGCCATCCTGATCCACCAGTCCCCTGACATTACTGGCATCGTTCTCGGCGGCGTGGACCACAAAATCGCTTTGTTTGCGGATGATCTTCTTCTTACCTTGTCTTGTCAGCGTTCCTCCTTGCCCGCCCTTCATGCGTTGTTGCAGTCTTTTGAACTTGCCTCGGGTCTCAAAATCAACCATGCAAAACCGTGGGCCTTGAATCTTACAATTCCTGTATCTGAAATCCCTGTGCTCCAGACCCTTGTTCCATATCAATGGGCCTCACATTCCATCCGGTACCTGGGTCTCAATTTGACTCCTAACCTCACTACGTGGTCACAAGCCAATTGGCAAGACTGTAAAAGGGCCGTCTTGGAGGATCTACGGACATGGAAATCTCTTCCTATCTCTTGGCTGGGCCGTCTGAATGCAGTTAAAATGTCGGTGCTACCGAAAATATTATATTTATTCCAAACCTTGCCCACACCTTTTCCGCAACACCAGATCCAGAACCTTCAGCGCAAGACTACTAACTTTATCTGGGGAGGGCAATGGCCTCGCTTTTCCCATAAAATACTTATGCTACCTCGGGACAGGGGGGGGCTGGCTTGCCCCAACTTGATGGAGTACTATTGGGCTTCCCATCTCTGTTTTATTTCGGAATGGGTTGCGCGGGAGAGCGAGAAGGTTTGGTTCCATATGGACAGGGCGGTGGCCTGCAGACCCATATGGGATCTCGCTTGGCTTTCACGTGAGGCTCGGCCGCGCAGCGCCTACATGGCCATTCCCACAAAAACTGTACTGGACATTTGGGACCAGCTGGTGCTATCATCGGGCCTCACTTCTTTCCCGTCACCTCACACTCCCATTGCTCGCAATCCACACTTTCCACCTTCTCTACACCCACACTCCTTCCAGGCATGGTCAGATGGGGAGTGTTGGACGTTCCGGGACCTTTTTGAGGGGGACACCTTTAAATCCTTTGACCAATGCAAACGGGACTTCCAGCTCTCCGAGGGGGCTAGTTTACAGTACCTCCAACTTCGGCATTGGGTACAGTCGTCGTCTTCCACATCGGGTGCCACTCGTCCTTTCACCCCCTTCGAACGGCTGGTGCGTTCCTTTGACGAATCCAGGGGTCTGATATCCCGCACATATCACGTCCTTCAACATGCCTCCCGACTCCCTCCTCATACATATCAGTCACGATGGCAATCTGACACCTCTGTCGACATTACGCCTAAACAATGGGAGCAGCTATGGTGCGACATCCCGAGGGTTTTCCGCAGTGTCTCTCAGAGGGAATCCGCATACAAAGTCATGACGCAATGGTATTACACTCCCCATAAGTTGCACAAAATGTTCCCCAATTCCTCCCCTGTTTGCTGGCGTTGTACGAGCCCTGTTGGAGATTTTCTCCACATTTGGTGGCATTGCCCGCTTTTGACTGCTTACTGGAAGGAGGTCCTCAGCCACATCAAACAGTTGATCGGCTACCCATTGCCCGAAACCCCGACCACACTCATCTTAGGCCTCAAACCCGCGAACCTCCTCGCCATGACGCACAGGGACTGGCACGTAACTTCACACATGCTTGGCGCAGCTAAACAAATAATAGCATTGTACTGGAAGAAGACTGACACACCTCCAGTGACTGTCTGGTTCACCCGCTTATGGCATACCATGGCAATGGAATTACTCACGGGGCGACTACAGTTCCGCGACACCAAATTCACGAAAACTTGGCAACCATTGATAGATTACTTTTGCAAGCTTGATCACGCTCACCTTCAGCCCCCGAGACTTCGAGCTTTACACCTCTTTGACGACAACGTATTTCCCTCTGACGTGGACAGACTCTGGGAGCCCAATAGGAATGCTGCTTGAAATTTTCCCTGCATGGTACTGCTCTTGTGAGTTGTTATGATTTCTCTTGGGTCCTCCTTCACTATTGCTCTCTCCACTTACGGTGGTTCGACTCCTCACTGTGGGGCATTTCACTCATTTTGCCTACATTTCACGCAACTCCTTCCTCCTACTGGGGCCCGTCACCACCTGGGCCCTCCCCATGTATTGGAGGCCTTTTCTCTCTCCCAGAGTATTGCTCTATGTACTTGAAAGCTCTGTAACGCTCCAGCGTTTTATTTTCTGAGTTTTCACTTGCCGACTTCTTTTGGAATTGTCCATGCTATGCCCTTCCCCTTCTTCTCTTATTTCTGGTTCTCTTTTCCTCTCCTTTTCCTTTTTTCCATTTTCTCTCTCTTTATGATATCTTGATTGTTGTATTGTTTTCTGATTTGTACTCTCAATAAAACAGATTTGAAACAAAAGAAGGAGCTATTCCCATAGTGACCAATTATGAAATATCCTGATTAATCAGAAACTGAGCTGTCCTGCAATCATTCACTGAATTCATCTCTTAATAGCAAGCAAGCTCTCAAAACCTTGGTGGAACCGAGTAAAGATCTCCCAAACAGAACAAAATAATCAGGTACTGAATGATAGCAGAAGAGCAATTACGGTTTCCCGATATAAACCTTGCAACTCCTGTGTGACACAGGAAAGGAAATATAAAGGACTATTGAGGCAAAAGGTGCACATACTCTGATAATTCTTCTACTCTTTAATAATACTGGAATCCCTGGATCCCTAATATTTGAAGAATTGAAGCAGTTTGGTATCAAAATGTTAATCCAATTGTGGAAATGTGTAATATTTTATGTTAGCATAAGCTACAGTCAGTTTGGCTGTGGTGTCCATTTGTTAGCTTTGTAATTCTTTCATTCTCTGCTGCTCGTCTTTTTCCCTGCCTGTGCTGTCTATTTTAGTGACTTCCTGACTCAGCTAAAACAATGTATGGGCTGCGGGATTCGTAAGCTGCCAGTGCACCTGGTCCTGAATGTAACTATCGACCATTTACCACTGCCATAAGCATTTCTGCTCCTCCCTCCCACTTCGCTGCCCAAGTGGTTATTCATCTGCCCTTGTTTGCCGATAGTTATGTTTAAACTTCGTCCTTTTTCTGTTATGTGCTTACGTTGCAACAAAGTCTGTATAAAAGGACACTGGTTTGTTAAGCCAGTGTGCCACTTCCTGCAACACTTGAGAGTGTTGTTGAACGTGGTTCCACTCATGAGAAGTTAATAAAATTGTTATTTTGAATTCCAGCTTCAGTGTTGATCTCTAATTTGTTGGTTTTTGAACCCGTGGACAAAACGGTGACCCTGCACCAGTGTACCCCTAAAAAGGTACATTTCCACAATTGGCGCCCGACTCGTGGGGCCCCATTGGAGACGCAGCCGTCCGAAGGAGTGGTCTTGATGGAAAATTGAAATCTTACTGAGGAAGCGCACTGCACTAGGAGACCTTTGTCTTTGCAGGCCGACGTGAATTTTCCGGTTTTCCTGATTTGATCCTGCAGGTGATGGCCGGTCTCAACTGGGGTTTTCTTTGGCTTATTTTTTGCAGTGACCATTAGGTCGACCAGAGATCAGCAGGTGGGAGTTGAAGACTTCTGTTTGGTAAGGTCACTGAAGTGGCACTTTTGATTTGCTTGGCCAAGATTTTGGTTTGGTATTTCATTCATTTTTTGCAAAAAGTGAAGGCAGGTAATGTGGGGATTTTTCTCCTTATGATATTTGTTTGAATGGGTATACTTGGAAGAACATGCCTGCATTTAGTAAAATTCGTAAGTGGTGATACGGAGCGCTCTTCAGTGTTCCGCCAGGCCAATTGGTAATTTGGTCTCTTCTTGCAAAGGCTTGGGGGTTTTACCCTATCTTGTTTTGGGTGGGTCTGCGGACCCCTGTCATAGGCATGCCTTCTGGAATAAGTATGATTTGGTAAAGACACAGAGTGTTTGCGAACACTCTGCCAGACCAACTGGCAATTCGGCGCATTTTGGAAAAGGTCTGGGGCCAGAGCCTGTCTTCTTGAACATGGAACAGTCTTTGGGCTGTTTACTTGTCTTGGTGCAGTCTCTGGACTGCTTTTGAGAGCTCTTTTGTTTGTAAATATGATTTACAATTGGTTTGGTTTGAGTGCAGTCTGTGGGCTGCCTTTTGTTTTTTACCTGGTGTTGAATTGTGGTTTGATTGTGTGTTTGAGTGTCTATGAGGTTTGTGGACTGACACTGGTGGTGATGCTTGTGAAGTACTTGTTTGAGTGAGTAGCGACTGTGCTCTTTGTGTAAGGATGGCTTGCCTCAGCAAGCTGTTTTGTGTGTTATGAGTGTGTGCCCCCTTCTTGAAAATGTCTGGAATGAGCTCAATTTGGTTTGTTGTCGTCATTGTGTTCTGCAGATGCCATTGGAAGAATTACACTTTAAATTTCGAAGAATGAATAAATAATAATACATAAATAAAAATATGGTTTGATCAGAAATACTAGTAACAATGTACATTCGTTTTGACATAGGAAAAGTGCAACTTTTGAAAAATGTAAAGAAGAATGCACGTTTAAATTACACAGTGCTGTGTATCTCTGTGCTTAAAAAGACACGTATTTTAAAAGTGCATATAGGAATGTGCTCTCCCCCTTTATGAAAAAGAAGGGGGGAGAGACCAGAGCGGACGACGGAGGGTTTGTTTCTGGCAGGCGTACTCTGGTACTTCGACCTTGGAAGACATTCCAAAGGAGGGGGCCAGAGCGTAGAGAGAGAGGGGAGGCTCTGCTTATTATTTTTGGCAAAAGACCAGGCAGGTTCTATGAATCCATAAGAGAGAAGGAGGGGCAGCAGCGTCTGTGGGCCATGTGCAGCTCCTGACACAGAGAGCAGCTCTGCCATGCATACAGAATAATGGTTTCAATTTAAGGTTGCTCTGCCAGGGCCAGATGAGGAGGCAATAAAATAAAGTTTGCATTAATGCACCATCATGTTAAACAGCACAATAGCTAAAGGAATTGGTAGTTGGTCATTGGATTAATGTTTTCTAGTTAGCTCAATGTGCTTGTACAGCAAAATTTACAAAGTGGTACAGTCCAATAGTATTGGACATGGCCTCCTTGGTGTGGTTTCCCTAGCTATTTATCTCCTACAAGTCTGTCTGTGCCCAGCTGCCAAAGGGGTATGTATTGTCGACAGGAGGTCACCTGCTTAGGTTACCTACTGTCGAAGGGAGTAGGAGACTAGCTCCTGGGCAAATTAAGGGTAAGCAAAATTAAGTAACACACTGTGTTTTTTGGTTTTTGTGCTTGGTATATGTATTATTGTGTCCTTTTTTCTTGGTTTATGTGCCTATTATGTGTATTATTGTGAGCTATTCTGCGTGGAAAGTACGCAGGGCAGCTTGTTGTGTACTCTCTCTCTCTCTCTCTCGCCTGCCTGAGCTGTCTAGGAATGGCCATGAGACAATCGGTCAGGCTCGCTTTAGTCATTCATTTCACAGGATGCTGTGAATATGTTCTTGAATAAATAGAGACAAAGCACCTCACCAGTGCACGTCTAATTGGCTATTAAGTAATACTGTTTGAACAAATTGTTAGAATTAACAAAATGAATAAATAAATACTGCCATGTTACTACCCCTCCTTTCTGTAAACTGATGAAATTGGAATTGGATATGGATGAAAGGATGGGTAGAATAGACTGATGTTCCCTTATTTGACCTTTAAGGGGAACTATATGTTGGTGGTTTTTGTTCCAAATTCCCAGGTAACAACACCATTATTGTTTATGTTATTGCAGCACTACATAAGTTGCAGAGGCATCACGAGTCCCTCATCAGTTAGTCTATGTAATTGAGCTGACAGCCCTTGCTAGAGCTGGTGAATAGGTTTCTCCCCTGAATATGATGTTACATGGCCCGGATCATGAAAAGTATGATGCATATGGTTCACAATGCTAGGAAAGATGCCCATATGCCCTTAGCACACATTTTTAAGAACAAAATGTTCTTTGCTTGTTTTCTTGTCTGCCACAAACAAGTTCTGCTGGAAAATTCATGTACCTATAGGTTATGTTTAATTTATCAGTTATTCATGTAATATGGATCTCTGTTACATTCACAGTTTTAGAGTTTCCCACTACACCTATAATATGAGAGCATGGTCATAAGCGCAAAACATGGTTGTTCTTATGCAAGGAAAATAATTTTAGAGGTGTCTGCAGTTTTGCACAATAGTGAAGGTTCATAAAGTAGAAGCTGTATAGTGATTTCTATGACTTATTAAGTACAAGTTTGTTAAAAAGAATAGTTGTTTTGAAATTCCTTTTTGTTGAGGTTCTTCAGATGAATAATATAGGGGCGTTTCTGAAATTGAATATCCTCTTTTCATAAATTATTTGTATGTTGTGTCTAAAGATTTCCGTTCTGTTCACTAACAGATATCTGCTGCCCTACAACCATTGCCAGAGGGGAAGGATATCAGATCCAACCAGGGGACTAAGCGCAAGTCTAATTTGGAGCCGAGGTGAAGGGACCCAACACAGGTGTTGCTGGCCACTATAACAGCAGTGAAGGTGGAAGGCCGGAAGAAACGTGTTCCCCTACCACTGTCGGATAATTCTTGGGTGAAAGATGAGGTCGCAAATCAGGACGGAGAGCTGATTCCTCGCTTTGTCCCTTTTTTTTTATGCCTGGCTAAGAGAGGCACAGACCGATAACAAGAGCAAGGATGTTTTGCCTGAGGGGACCCCCTCTGAAACAAGGGTTGCTTCAGAAACTCCAGTTTCTGTGCATCAGGCCTCTGAGTCCCGGTCCCCAAGTGAATGCAAGTCTGCACCTTTGTTTGCTGATAAGGAGGTGCCTGGGCACACTAGGTACAATCTGCGGCCCCGACGAAATGGCAGTGCACCAGCAGGGCAACACAGGAGTTAGGGAAGGACTAGAGTTTAGGGTACAGGTGCTGTGTCTCTGGTGCCTGTTAGATTAGAGTGAAAAATACTGGTGCACTGCCTGAGACACTGGACAGGATCATTGAGGGTGATTGCCCTATCCTGAAAGAAAGACTTTTCCTTAAGCCTGGGCCGCGATTGTTTTTCTGGGTTGCAAGTTGTGCAGCTCCACCGTGGGAGAGTCAATACTTGATGAACGATAAGAGCCTGCCTGTGAGGCTCAGACGGACACAGGGAGAAGACTCCCCTCTGGCTGGTTGTACAGTGGCTTCAATTCCCCAAGTATTTTTTTTTGTTAGCATGTACCCCTTTGGTCGTCCCATTTTTGAGGAGGAGCAGCCCTTTACGGCTCCTCGTCCTAATTCCCATGGCCCCGTTTGGTCCTCCTGGTCCCCCAAAACAAAGATTGTTTTTGTGACTATTATTGTGCTCGCTTTAATATTCGTATTTGGAATACTGTTTTTTCTGCAAGAAAAATATCTTGTGTACACTTTGATAAGTACTACTCCGCCCCCCCCCCCTGAACATATCATTGGTACTCTAGCCCTCATAAAGAAGAACACCGGAAGGTCTATCAAGATAATGTTTTTATTTAGACATTGCATCAGACATGTGCTGTTGGCTATTTCCAAACCTCACAAAACAGCTACTGAGATACATCAAGACTCAGGAACATGGACTTGGACTGGATGGTTCTGGAACATATTTTCTGTATGGGGTTTGAAAATATTGTCGGCCTCATTTTTATTATTGCGATTCTCTTTTCTTGCTGTTTGTGTATTTAATGTGGGCCAATGTTCTGTTCCCTCTGTATTTCTACTTGTACTAATTGTTTGCCATCAAAAACGAAGGTCCAAAATGTAAATGATCATTTAGCAATAGACCAGGAAATTAATGAGTTAATGTTAATAGACACCCATGATGATTATCGTACCCCTTTTAAAGCATAAGAAAATGTCTTCAGCTTATGCTAAAAGGGTCGTCTGTGGAAATGTGTAATATTTTATGTTAGCATAAGCTACAGTCATTTTGGCTGTGGTGTCCATTTGTTAGCTTTGTAATTCTTTCGTTCTCTGCTGCTCGTCTTTTTCCCTGCCTGTGCTGTCTATTTTAGTGACTTCCTGACTCAGCTAAAACAATGTATGTGCTGCGGGTTTCGTAAGCTGCCAGTGCACCTGGTCTTGAATGTAACTGTCGACCATTTACCACTGCCATAAGCATTTCTGCTCCTCCCTCCCACTTTGCTGACCAAGTGGTTATTCATCTGCCCTTGTTTGGCAATAGTTATTCCTATGTTTAAACTTGTTCCTTTTTCTGTTATGTGCTTACGTTGCAACAAATTCTGTATAAAAGGACACTGGTTTGTTAAGCCAGTGTGCCACCTCCTGCAACACTTGAGAGTGTTGTTGAACGTGGTTCCACTCATGAGAAGTTAATAAAATTGTTATTTTGAATTCCAGCTTCAGTGTTGATCTCTATTTTGTTGGTTTTTGAACCCGTGGACAAAAGGGTGACCCTGCACCAGTGTACCCCTAAAAAGGTACATTTCCACACAATGTCCACCACTCCATCTAGCTTGGAAAGTAAGGACTTTATAACAACCAATGAGGACCCTCAGATCTCCACCAGTAAAGCCGAAGGGATGTTGTGTGCTTACACAATATTTTCATTAGTGCCTTGTATGCCATTCGCTTATGACCTAAGGCCCATACAGTTATGTTTAATACTAATTACGTTTGCTATATTAGGATGTTGTAGACATTTTATGAACAGCGCTTTTAGTTCATATTAATATAGCACATATTGTTTTAGTTTAGGCCTAGTAATTTTATATATATGGATATACATAGGTAGGTCTGTAAGAATTACAATGGGGTTCTTTAACACACTGAGCCAGTTACCACAGGATACTTTCTCAAGATATCATGTGAAACAGTAAAAAACACACCTCTTCAGCTCTTTCCTAAACTTGTATTCAACAGAGCTGGTTTCTTCAAGACCCAGGACACTGGCTAATAACAAGCTGGGATTTCACAGAGAGAGCCTTTTGCGAACATGACAGCCTGTCTGTACCAAACAGGAATGTGATGATGTATTACACCTCTCTCTGTGGCAGACATTTAGGTAAATTCTAATTTGCAAAGTCTCAGTAAGAAGGGAAATTATATAGCATAATCTGTTTCCTTCATATATATATTGGTAAGTTCGGCTCATTCTTTATCACCACAATATTTATACCTATAATTTGCTTACATTCTGCACTAGTTTGGCTTCTACTAAACACCTTTTTTTACTCAAATTCTGTTTATTGAATCTTCCAAAAACATTACAGTATAAATGCAATTGAGAAGAAAAAGGGGCTTCATTAGGCAATACTAAACTCCTTTAATAATGCTAGTTTATTTGCTGCTGTGTGTATGCTCTTGCTGGGTAAAGGGTGAGGGCAATCCAATAAAATACCTGAAGTGGATCCCTTCCAAATAAATTTGTGAGGCATTCAAGGGACAGCTGTCTGTTTTCCCTGTTCAGAATGGTAACCTGGTATACCTCCCCTGTCTGAGAACTAGGTATGATCTATCAGGTGTAACCAGGACTGGTCTGCTAAGTGACATGGAGTCCAACAGTCAGCCACTATAAGCTCAGTGCAGTAAGCGGCCACACACAAGAATAAGTACCAATATAAAGATGTCTTATTAATATTGGTAGGAAAATTCTGCAAATGAGGTGCTTGTTCTCCTGCAGTGGCTGTTAAGCTTCACTATTAAAATGGACCCCCATCATTCAAATGTGCTTTGAATCATAATCTGAATCTGTGTTAAAATGGTGGATGGTAATGCAGTAATAAGGGTTAATGTATGGAGTGCAGTGACTGGATATTTGCTGTCACAAAGGTTTGCGGACATAAGAGGTGAAGCATTAGTGGCTGTCACAGCAAATCCAGTTTATCCAATGGAGATATTTTACTCATGGGTATAACCACACCTTTTCGCAGCAAACAGCTACCAGATATAAACATATAGGACCTACTGCTAGATACATGCCACATGAAAGTCAGAATATTCCTATAAATTTCCAAGAACACGTGCAGTGGTTTAATTGGGAACTACCTAAGTAATAGAGTTAGAATGTGACCATTGAGTCCTCCAAGCCCCACACGGCCACTCGTTGCAGAATGCGCATTGCATCCACACATAAAAAAACGAAACTTAGATTAGATGAGAGCTAAGGTGACAGAATGAATATCTGTGTATCAGTGACTTAGACAGTACATGCTACAAATGATGGGGACAAATGTGATCCATAATAAACCCAGAGATTATAAATGCAGTAATGGGCGCTGGACTGGAATGCAGCCCAGAGTGATTACCAGTGGCTGAGATTAATTCAAGTATTCCACTCATCACTTTTTTGTATACTTTAGTGTGTCCCCTCAAGTGGGACAGATATGCACAGACATGGGTCCCGCGCACACTGTGTCATTGGAACCAAGCCATACCTGGATGACGAGCCCAAACTGGGGTGAAACCGGTCCTGGGTTGCTTGTGCTCCAGTTGAAGGAAGACCTGGCCTGATAGTTCAGGCTGGACTGTTCTCATTGAAGCAGGGTCAAGACTGATTTGTATATGGCTGGGTCAAAACTGAGGTGGCATGGTGAGCAAAATAACGATGGACTGGAATGCGGCCCGAGTGATTACCAGTGTCTGAGATTAATTCAAACAGTCCATCCATCACTTTTTAGTATATTTTAATATTGGGCAAAGTACTCACTAACTGAGATGACGTGCTTTGATAGATCACTCACAAAACTAATCAGCTGGAAACAATAGACCCTCAGACAATGCTCCAAGAAAAGAATAAAATATTAACAATGTGCTTTATCATGGGAATGATACTACCTATTGCGTACTTAATGCATATTTACCAACATAAATACCAACATGAATGGTAAACCCCTGCAATAGCTGCATTACCAAAGGTTCGAAAGCAAATGCAAAATGAATGCAGAATCGCACCAACTGGTCGATTTGCATGAGAAACTAATGGAAAACGTCTAGGAAGTTTCTTCATTTGTTCTTAGTAACATTTGCAGTGAAACAGCACCATTGACCAGATCCATATGTCACCGATTTGCCATTATAGCACCAAATCAGGACTCATTCAAGCCAAAGGTTGAATTAGCTGGAACACTGAAAGATAAAGGGCCAGATGTTAAGAAGAAACAAAAGAGCATGGAGAAATTCCGGGCTGGATAGTTTATCAAGTGAAAGAACTTTGAACATTGAAGTAGGCTGATCAGTATCAGTGTCCTGACAACTGTCTGATGGGATGGGAATGTCCCCTGCATGTTTTTACATATGTGCACCCCTGCCCTGAGTGACTGAACTGCAACCTTCACTAGTATTTTGATGCAAGAGAGACAGAAGTTTCCTGACTCGGTTTCATATTACTTGCTGGCCAAAGAGGTGGTACTCCACAGAGCACCAGAGAAGTTCCTGATATCCAGGGCCGGTGTCACTGACTGCCAGTCTCTCAGAGGTGAGGAGATATCACCTTGAGAGTCTGCACCGAGCTACTAGAGAAGCTGTGGAACTGCCTCCATACTGGAGCCTGCCTGGCCTGCTAAGAGTGGGGAGTGAATGATTACCTTGCAGACTCAGGCCACTGTGCCTAAGTGGTATCGACAGCCCAGAACTGCGGACTAGCATGGGAGCAATGCAGAAACTGACCCAAGTGGTGGAGTGTGTCTTCCTACCTTCCTGATAAATCACCTTCAGCATGCTTCAACAGGAAGATGGCGAGGGAGTGATGTAGGAATCTACCCAAGTGCTGGAGTGGGTCTCCCTTCCTCCCGATTGCTGTTTAAATCATAACCGGTGGGCTCAGGGTGTCTGCGGGCTCCAAAGACTGCTCTTGGCCCTAAACGACAAGCGATAACTCTGCCAGCAAGTTGAGTATAGCTGAAAATAGAAGAATCATGGGTACCGGAGACTAGGCTCTTCACGAGTTTGGGAGTGGGGCTTTTGTTTTGGGCTTGTCCCCATTACACCCTCCAGCCACACCTGCTGACCAGTCTTGATCTGCATGGAACACCTGAATTACTTTGAAGGAAGCCAGGACTGTTGCACTTGCTCCCTGGAATGAGGGCCTCGTGATGGGGGCCCTGCTGCAGATATGCTCAGTTAGTTCCCACACCCTTGAACTTCTGCGAAACAGACATTGGGAATATTTAGGTTTTAAAGAACAGCAACGGCGGGGGTTGCCAGTGAACGAGCGTTGAAGGACTGTCCTATTGACCACTGACATGGAAAACACTGACACTGGTCACAGCGAGTCTCCACCTGTGAGAATATTCAAGGCCATATATATTTTTCCCTATTGCCGATGTAGTACCTGTGTTTAAAATCATGTACCTGTGGGTATATTACTTTGTGTGATATTTCGTTTTGGTATTAAAAAGTTTTTCTCTTTTATGTAAGGCAAGCACTGGATTGGACAATCATTATTACAATTGATTTGGTAACTGTTGGTCTCTAAGTCTGGACTCCATACTACCTCCCTGTAAAGCCTTGTAATATTCACTCTAATATGCTTAGAATCAAGTGCTGAAGGGGTGTACTTGGTGGTCAGATTGCAGTAAGTGAGTGGGCCAGTGCCTGGGACAGCATGGTAAAAGGCCTGTACCACAGTGGGTGTGGCCCACAAACCCCTGCATGCTTTGTGGCTACCAAACAAGTTGTGACACCATCCTACTCACAGGACACTGAGGTTAACACACTCTTAGAGAGCCGATCTGAAGTAGCAACAGGTGCCTAAACTGAGTACCAAAGGAGGGAGGAATTTTCCAGGGAGAATGCCTACAAAAAGCAGCCCCAACAAAGGGATGATGATCATAGAGGTCAAAAGAAAGAGGAGAAAGATTTGTCTCAGAAGGTTTACTTCAAAAAGAAGAAAGTGGCTGAACTGACCACTAAAAGGAAACTGCATGTCACAGAAAAAAGAGAGTATTTGTGTATTTGTACATGATGGAAGATGGGACAATTGCACTTTTATATACAGTCGGCCGGGATCATAATAATTTACCAGACTCTACTGGAGCATCTGGCCATGACAGTGACTGATGAATACATTCGGATCGAGATACTGAATGGGCATTTAAATCCTCAAGTGAAGTACATGAAGTTGCAATTCAAATAGATGGGGAGGTACTGCACACTATAACAGTGTTTTTCTTGTCTCAGCTACCGAAGTACCATGACATCATTCTAGGCAATTATGGATAACCCCCACACTTTGTTAGGGATGTAACACATGAGGGGGATGTCATACAGAAGCATTTGGCTTCTGTAGTACCTGAGGCTTTTAGAGGAAAATACACACTCGCATTGACTTTAAAAGAAGGCCCTGCATCAAATAAGAATCAAAGAGGGTGGGATAAGGACTTGACTCCATATGTTATTCCTCTTCTAAGCGAGCCATGTGTTACAGCCCAATATCCATTTAAGCCAGAAGCCAAGAGTGATATAGAACCCATCCTGATAGAATTACAATATCAAGGAGTGATAGTCCCCAGTCACTCGACCATGAATAGCCCTCTGTTGCCCGTAGTTATGGCAGACAATTTGTAACATTTAGCATTGGACAATAGAAATTTGAACTCACACACACATGCACACATGTGGTGCAGAATGCCCACAATGGTGGACTCACGACAAACTTTGCACATAAAAAGTACAATATGATGTTAGACACAGCAAATGGTTTTTTTTTCTGCCCAGCCAAAATTTAGCACCTGAATCACAATATCTGACAGTCTTCACATTTGGCGGTATTCAGTATGCATATACGCGATGATCTCAGGGATATTGTCAAGGATAGAATGTGAAGTAGGTCAGTCGAGGGCCCTTTACGACTGCTTGAGGAAAGGGTGACTCTTCTCAGTAGCCATAATGTCACCCTGCACAGAATATTATATAAGAAAAGGTGTCAGGTGAATCCTTTAGAGGGTCATATCTGGGAGGAAAAGTACACAAAGGGGAAAAACTCCTTGGGTAATTTATGTATTTCTTGATTGAAGATGTCGAGAGTGTAGGTGAAATCGGTAACGCCAAACTCCCACTGACATCAGAAAGGAGAAAAGATCAGAGCATAGCACAGGTCTAGAATCAGCAAATCCACAAGAAAGTTAATCAAAACTGATTGAGGAAAAATGACAACAGTAGTAAAAGATGCTAACCAAGACAACAAATGGAAAAGGATTATTCTGAAGGAAGAATCTAATTATCAAGAAAAATCAGTTACAAAAATATAAAGCTCAGGGTGGCAAAGAGTGCAATGAAAAAATCAAGGAACTAGTGTGTTGCAAAAAATCTTACCTTTTCAAGTGCTGCTTTTTATACTCTGAAACAGGAACTGATCTCATACAAAGAAAATGGGACGTCCCAATAATTCTCCATAGATAGACCACCTTCTTGGTTTGACACTTCACATGGACAAACACCGCCTGATTCCTTGAAACAGAAGCTCAGGTCTGACATTCTGCACATCTTGTGCTTTTCTGGAGGCCTGTCGCCTGCACTCAGCATAATCTGCTATCCATATGAAACCTGTGTGGATTCCAGTGGGTGAAGAGGCAACAATGCGACTCCAATGATCAGAAGGCCTCTCTCTCAACATGGTGGTACACACAGAAATGAACTGAAGAGTAGAATGTAGGACACTTCATCCCCTTCCAAAGCTGCATAACTGGGGTAAGCTTTGATCTTTTGCTTAGTTCTGGACATACATATGCCAGGTATTAGAACAGCGCGATACAAAAGGGGATGATGGACGGAACGCTTGAGCCAATCAAACACTCACCCCCAGTCAACTGATCTGGGTTTAATCCATCATCATTCTTTAGCTCACTCCACCACCCCAGTTCAGACATGGCCATATGCAAATCAGTCTGACCCTGTGCCTCATGGGAACAGTCCAGCCCGAACTGCCAAGCCATGTCTTCCCTGGACCGGAAACAAGCATCCTAGGACCGGTTTCTGGCATTCCAGCCGTCATCAGCCAGGCTTGCTTGAATCCAGTGGCAAAGTGAGCAAGGGACCCACGTCTGGGCATACCCCCGCCTGTATTAGAACAGGACAGAAGGGCATATGCCCATGCTGGCTTTAAGGCTACATTATCCATGATACAGTATTGATATTGGTGGCAGTATGCGCCTACATTTCCTTTAAAATATGTACAACAGTGCACAATTCATCACAAATAAAGCCCACTAAGGCTGCATGGCCCACTCGCACACCTCTTATGTAATCAGATTGATATTTCAATACCTTCTATCTCAACAACATATGGTTTGCCTTGCCCCTTGTTGATCAGCATACATATGTATTGGTACTGTAATCTATTTGAAGTCTCAATTCCTGTGGGTGTGGTCACAAAAGGCTGCCAGTGCTCACGCTGTCATAAAAGACTTGCAGTGCCTAGTAGCAATGGTGGTGTGTAATTCTCATTTAGACAATATGCCGTCATTCGCCTCAAAAGCGTTTGATGACTCAATGTCTGCCTTGGGATCTTACTTGCTATTCTTGTGTCCTTCATGTCCACAATTGTACGGAATTATCAAGCACGCCAATGGCACGCTTCAACAAATTTTGATTGCTAAGGTATTGGATGCGGGATTGCTGTGGAAACACAAACTATAATTATGGTGGGCCTACAGAGCACACTCACTAATTTGCCAAGAGGTGAATTACAAAACCACACATCATATGAAATGTTGTTTGTTGTACCTGAGATTGTGCCAGATCTCCTGTCCCTGGAGAGGTGGTTCATAGCATGATTCATCGGTCAATGTCCAAGAAATTAGAGCAATCCTTTGAATAATGAAGGGTTCTCCTAGCTCAGACTCCATAGGTAGAGCTGCTCGAGGGTGGCTGCTAAAACGGTAAGAATTGGTTAGAGAGAGGATTCCTAAAAAAGAGATCTTTTGGACTGTCATACACACCACCCATTTCAGTTCTTGAGGTAGAGGCCACTACATCATCATCCTGCCATAGAAGAATCAATAGGTATTGAGTGATCATTTCAAGAAGTATCATGTGGCCAATCCTGTTGAGAGCCCCTCCTCCACTGATGGTCAATTGGCATGAGGACCTGGGGGTGGAGAATGTTGATGATCTTATAAATCTTGCTCCGTTGCAGTGTTCTGTCTGGAGCAATCCCTCAGCTGTGCTCAATGAGGAAATCATTGATGGTTGTTTATTTTGTGTGTGGGGGCATCGTATCCCTTGGCTACTATACATTAGGATTATATGTAGCGCCCGGCTAGACCATTTATTTATTTCAGTTCGACCAGCCTACCCGAGGGTGAAAGGTCATGGGCGAAAAACTCGTTCCTGGCCTTAAGTCAATGGGAGCGGGACTCTCTGGAGTTCACTAAAACTCTGATTAAAGAATACACTTTGATCAAAGCCTCACCTGGGCAGAGCCTTATTTAGATCTTGTTTTATGTGCTTGGGAAATGTCCCTTCTCAATAGATTTTGATTAGGAATATTAGCTGGCAGCTGTGTTTCCCCCATGGCCAGTTTGACCAAGCACCTATTTGCTTCTGTCCATGAGATGAAAGGGCCTGCTTCATTTTGTATTTTTCTGTGGATTTTATTCTTGTTTTACGAGACGATTTTAAATTTCTAATCTAAAGGGATCAGGTTGTAATAATTTTAAATTGGAATTATTATAGTTGCAAAAGCTGAGCAACCCGAGATCTGTATCAAGGTTTGTCTGTTTCTCAAAAATGCCTTTTGAAGCGTGTGGTCTGCGCCTTACCACACGCGCTCTGATGTTGTGCAGCGCGCAGCCAAAAGAACGAGACACCACACAGTATGAGGGTCGGGTGCCAAGTGACCCCGTGCGGTCACGCCCCCTTTTTATTGTGCACGCTCCGCCCGCCGGCGTGAGCGCGTGGCTGCGACACATCCGGCATCCGCCGGTACAATTGACTGGACCGCCAACTCATTACACCTTTCACGCAAGGAATGAATTTGCTTTTCAATCGGATTAGCCAAATGATTTTTTTTTTTTTATGAGGTTGGAAATGTGTTTGATACTGAGATGTATCGATTTTCTTATTGGGATTGTTGGATATATTCATTATTTCTGATGTATTTGGGCATGTATATGATGTTGATGATTGATTTTAAGTGAGTATTGTTTTATCATGTGATGTGTATTTTGTATACTTTTATGATAATTGAATAATGTTTCAATACAACCTTTCAAAGCAAAGCCCACAGATTATTCCAGCACGCTCTTTCCCTATTCTGTAATTACCACAAGGAGAGGTTAGCCGAGCTCCCTGATGAGAAGACTGCTAGGTCTCCAGCTTTGTTCTTTACAAATGAAATGAAAATAACATTTCTAATGTGCAACAATTACCCGGAGGAATTTAGGCGCTGAGCCAGATGAGAAACCGAATATGTTTATGGAAAGGTGGTGAGAGGCCAGGTTTTTAGGTTCTTCCTAAATTCCAGTAGATTTGCTTTGTATTTGAGTTCTGTGGGGAGTGTGTTTCACAGCCTTGTCGTACAAGTTATGAGCTGCACACATCCATGCATCAAGCACATCAAACTGTGTAGGCCTAGGTAGAGGTTTCATTGCAAACATCACTCCCCTCAACTGGTCAAGTATCTTCAACTTGAAAGTGCCAAAGTGTGGAAACGACAATGCACCCATTTCGCAGTTATCTTGTACCAATTTTGAAGCCATATAATAGTATGGAGTCCTACATTTGTTGCCACATATTGAGCCGGTGTGTCTTCCGACGGTGCTTCTTCACCCACCCTTGTAGTAATGCCCTCTTCCCCTCTAAATATGTCTCGCAGAACCCTAAAACATCGTATGATTTTGCCTATTTTTGAGATCTCAACAATCCAAATGCAATTTAAATCAAATAGTACGACGATGCGATCTCAAACACCTCAGATGTAATAAACAATCGTCAAACAATCCCAGCGCGGTATTACACCAACCAACCCATCCCAGCCAACACAATCTGACGTCACCCTCACTCCTCACTGCGGCTCACCCTCCTTCACAATTTCTCAGTACGAATTCACTCACACAATCATCTTATAATCTGTAATTGTCTGCCTTTCTAAAAAAAAATAGACACACTCATACAAGAATATACAATTACAGCGAAACCACAACCAGCGGGGATTCACCGGAATAGGTACAATTTACCCGCTGCACAAAAAGGACCATTACACGAATCACAATAGTCCCATTCACACAAAGGTCCCGATCTTAGGTGGAGCAGTCAACTACATCTCACACCAAACCCCTCAACTCTTCAGCAGACAATCTCAGTGTCTTATACACCTTTAAAATATCCCAGGATCTTAGGCTACTTCGGGACCAGATAAACTTATATCAACTCCTTGGGCCACATTGGACCCGACAACCACTTTCACTCAATTCTCATGACAACTCCGCAAGACATTACACAATTACATCATCACTGCAATCTAACACGCTCCAAACACCCCTATTAATACTCACACCTCCTATCACTGCTGTTCTCACCGCACATCACCAAACTTCGTCCTCTCCAGTTCTCAATCATTAGGGCTCTACCTGGGGACTTTTTAAGTCAGGGCTCCAGACTGTTCTAGATTGGGTTCCAGATTCTCCCCTTGCTTCATGTGCTAACCATCCGAATCTGCTAACAACTGAAAGGGCCTGGACCCATTTGTTCAGTTCAGCTCCAATGTCGGTCTTCCGATGGTTCTTTTAAGCAGCATGAAAGCGTAAAGGGGAGTAAAATTTTGTAAGTCAATTTAAGACAAAGTGTAACCCAATAATGGGTGTGCAATAACTCAAATCGACAACCAAATGAAGTTTAGTCAAATTTATTACAGATTCAAAAATAGTTGGACATACAAAAATCTTAACATGAGGGTATAAAAATACAAGGGAAACAGAAGGAATCCAAATCTTCTGAAGATAGTCGCTCGGTGCAAAACAAAAGAACAACTAGTTCTATGACTATTATGCAAGAAATCAGAAAACAAAAGTTAAGGTTTCCCTGCATCAGCACTTTCTAGGTATAAAGCATTTAATTCTATCTATCCATACTCTAACTCTAGAGGTGGCATCCCTAAATTAGCATTTAGGCAAAAGAGTCAAAAGAGAAAAGGAGTCAGTGGGTAGAGCCTTCCTAAGCAGTCACTCCACCATAAAATGGGTCCGCGGCATGAAGCCACAAACAGGAAAGGGAGAAAGTTAGCACTCAACGTGCTCTCCGTCAAGAAGGTAAGCAGGAATGGGGTGTATATCCCTCTCTACTATGCATCATATACTCAAAGTTATATTCAGCAAAAGTCCCATAATGCTTTTCTCAAATGTGCTCTGCAGTAGGCTCAGCCATGAAACATTTCCATGACGTCGATTCCTTTCACAGCCTTCTTCATGTACACCCCTATGCAGCAGTTCGTTCTTGGTCTCCTCTCCTTCTCCTGAGTGAAAGCACCTCCCTCCACTTTATGTTTTCACCAGGCCAAGCTAACTGTAACTCCTTCACTCCGCAACTTATCTAATGGAACAATGCCCCTACTCTTCAATAACAAACGTTGTCCACCTGAAATGCAAACATGGGAACAAATAACATTCTACGAAACTCACATGAGAATCTAAGCATTAGTTTCAGAAACTGGAACATTTAAAAATGTACTGCAGATTCAGGCATATGACTTAGGCTAAAATAATGAATTCACCATGTTATGTACGTTAGTATTTCCATAAAATCATTAGAGTCCAATCAGGAGATTTTCTCTAACTACATTAATACGTTTATTTCAACTACATCCTTAGCCCAAGAAGCATTTAAAATGCAGTTAACATATCACTGTGTCACATCCCTAAAGAGGCCTACATAAGCAGGTTACATGTGTTATGTTTCAGCGCAAATTCTATGAGTCATTTATTAAGTTTCACATTGAATTGCATTGATTTATAAGAACTTGTTGCTTGATTCAAGTTTCCTCTCACATCTAATTTCTCTGTCAGGTCTTCTCCCTGAAGACAGGGGACCTGGTCTGGTGTCTGCTCAGAAGCTGGTTTCCCAGACTTCTTGCCTTTTCTATTGGTGGGCTGGGCCATTATTCCAGGTTCCAGCTCCTCTTTTTCATCTTGGGTTTTGCATTGTGCTCTTGATTATACACACACCTACTCAGGTATACCCAGCATAGCTGCATGGGTCTTTCTTTCGACCTAAACCCAAGCTGAGGACTCCAGATCATTGCCCAGCAGACATTTGACAGGAACTGCAGAGGATACCGCCACCTTCATTGGGCAGTACCCTTCCCCATTCTAAGGACACCATTGCCATTTATCAGCATTGAGGACTGTGAATGTCTCACCAGTCAGGTATTGTTCTGAGGATACTAGTCTTTGAGTCACCATGGTAACACTTGTACCTGTAACCCTCAGTGTTTCAACTCTGATCCCATTTATATGAGTCTGTTTGTCATAAGCCACCTACCTGTATCCCAGATGATTCCAATGGGGCAGCGACCCTTGTTCCCGAATCCTCCTGAGACTTGTCCTTGATTTATAGGATCCAATGGCAAATCCCAGGGGGAAGGGGGTTGGGTTGGAGAGAGCGTGTAGAGTCAAAGATACTGTGGCTCGTCTACTCAACAGCAACATTGTAGTTGGCATTCACACCAGTCTGATGAATGATACCGGCAGATATGGTACCTATAAACAAACAAATAATAAGGCTTTAGTCTAGTATTAACTGTATCTCTTAAGGTATCACCTCGTGAAAGCTTTTCAAATCTCAGCTAATGGTTCGTTTTGTTGCTGTTTTATTTTCATTTAGATTGTCTGTAGAGGCTCCTTTATCAACATTTTTGAAACTGTAGTGAGTATGATTCTAGCATCAAATCTGCAAGCAAATGTGGACGGGGTTAGCTTCACCCAAGTGCTCTCTGGCAGAGCCCTGCCAACAGTATGTACAAGTTGAACAAAAACACTGGTTACCTTTGTTTGCAACACAATGTTGCGACTGAGCTCGGCACATAGTAAAATCAAGTGTGTTAATGCATCTCTCCTTTTCTTCTTGTTTTTTTTCCCATCCAGGTGCAAGACTAATGCAGGACGTTCTTTGAGGTGAGGTCAAAGCGGAAGGTTCAAGGGAGCTGGCAAGACAGAGTCCTGGAAGCTGGGAAACAGGTAAGTGGCAGGCGAAGGCTAAGCGGAGGGGAAGAGTGTGGACGGTCTTTAAATAAGACTGCTTTAGAACGTCCATAAAGGTCACATTCCAATTGTTTGTAACAAGGAACAGGTGCAGATAATTAACTTGATGAGGCTGCCTTCTAGAAGGTGCTTTAGAATGTTCACAAAGGTCGCTTTCTAATTGCTTATAGCAAGGAACAGGTGCAGATGATTAATTTGATGAGGCTGTCTTCTAGAGGCTGTTTTAGAATGTTCACATAGGTTGCATTCTAATTGCTTATAGCAAGGAACAGGTGCAGGGGATTAATTTGATGATGGCTGTCTTCCGAAAGATTCACGTTGAGGTCATCTATGCCGGTTGCTTGATGCCTATTCTGGTGGATTTTCTGGATGTTTCTGTGGCGCCGGAAACCTGACCTTGCATATGCATGGTAAAACATTTGTAAAAGCTATTAAGGCATTTCAAATAAACCGGGGAACACCAGCTGCAGCTAGCTATTACCAACAGCATGTAATATGGTCAAAAGTCAGAGTACAAGACGTTTGTTCATTTCATAAGTGTTGGGAGGGATGATATGAGTCATGCCGGTATATTGTGATAGTCAAGAGAGGTGAGCTGTGGCTGGAATCCTGACACCTTTGTCTGTATTGTTCCATATTACTGGGCCAGACAGCGAGGGTATCTATATCCACACCACCCACTGATACTAAAGTTGCCTCAATGGGCTCGCTGACATGGTTAGGGCTCACCTGGGATCCCATCTGGAGACTTACCATTGCAGTTACTCCAGGTGCACTAGGGGGACTCTTTGCTGGGACAACTAGGGTCCTTAGTGTGATGCCCTTTGGCCTTGCAATTGAAGCACCATGCCTTTCTGGGATCCCAGTTCTTACCCTGCTACCCACCCGTAGACTGTGTATTGTTTCAGGGCCCACCCTCCTGTACAGATTTTTGGGGGCCTTTAGAAATCTCATTTTAGTTTTTATCTTTTTAGTCACATTCTTTCCCTTGGGGGTATTTGGTCTCTTTCTTTTGGTCACCCCCACCAGTGGTAGTTTTGGTCACCCTTGTTTTGACTCAGTGATCTGCCTTCTTCCCCAACTCTTGAGGAAAAAAGTGTAATCCTAGGTCTACCAGGAACTTATGTAATGTCTCTTGATAACAATTACTCAATAGATGCTCTTTCATGATTAAATTGTAAAGCCCATCATAGTCATGCATATTGTTACCTTTCAACCAGCCACCTAGTGTTTTAACTGAAATGTCTATAAAATCAACCCAGGACTAACTCTGGGTTTTTTGAGTCTCCCTTAATGTGATTCTATATTCTTCAGTGGTGAGTCCAAAGCCCTCAATCAGGGTACCCTTCATGAGATCATAGGACTCAACATCTGTCTATTTCAAGGTCAGGAGTATATCCCTGCATTTACCTGAGAGCAGTTCCCACAAAAGAGAGCCCCAATGCTTCTTGTTTATCCTTCTACCGATACAAGCTCTCTCGAGGGCAGTAAACCATTTGGTGATATCACATCTGCATATTTGGGGACAATCTCTTTGGGTATATTAGGGTCAAAGATTTCCTCACTTTCCCTGTTTATAGAGTTGCTGCCACCAGAGATGGGTCATAGGCCCATCTCAGCTCTTTCTTTTTCTATAGCCAAGAGTTTAGCCTCTAATGCTATCCTGTTGGCTAATTTCTGAAGATCTCCATCTTCAATGTCTGTCACTGCTGAGACACTACTAAGAGTGCTCCCAGAGGTATTCCTGCCTGAGGGGACATTATTGGAATCAGAGTCAACCTCATCCACTACTTGCTTTTTTCTGTCTCCTCTTCTGCAGGGAGGGTTTTATCCTCATCCATGGCTCCAACATATTCTACAAGCAATGTTCGCAGATGGGCTGAAGTGGGTCTGGATCCCATGAGGAGGTTCCATGCTGTCCAACATAAGGTTCTTATACAGCCCAAGGTAGAGCTCCTGGGAAGTACCTGGTACATCAGTCACGGTTTAAAGTGAGTTGGGACCTTTTAGAAAAGTGAAAAAAATGCTACAGTACTTTATAAAGGCCTAACTTACTAAAAATACTTTTTAAATTCTAAACAGTTTTGCAAAGGGCCTTAACCAAGGCACTAACAGCTATTTTAAAACAATTTAGAAAAATCAAAAATTGAAAAAAATGTTTTTAACTAAATACAATTTTGGATTCCTCTGTGGAATCTCTTATCATCCAAGTGGTACAGCAAATGTTGAGTCTTTTACCCTACCGCTGCAGCACCAATGTAGGAAGCTGGCTCTTAATGTGATATATCAATAATCTGATATTCCATGTAAAGAGTCTAGGGGTTCCCTTACTAGTAGACAGGGACTTGCTATGCAATCCCAAAGTGCTCCATTACGGGGTAGTGTGGTCGAGCACCCTTAGGCTTAACACAGAGGAGTGTAAGACATTTGAAAATACACACAATAATTAATAAATGACAACACGACTCAAGAGGGAAATCCACACCCATTTATAAAAATAGCAACTATTATTATATTAGGCATCAGAGAGAAATTGTTCAGGTTAGTACGTTTTCAAATATAAATTATTTTCACTTCAAAAAGGGGACACAGTGCAATTTCTGAGTTCTGCAATGTTATCCTGTGGAAGTAAGAACATGTTCTGCAAACAGGTATAGTATAGTGACTTACAAGACCAATCTCCAGGAGTTAAGGTGAGTGGTGGGCAAGGTCCAAGGCAGCACCAACAGAACACCGCCAGTGGCACGAGGGCGGCCGGGTGCATGGTGCAAAGCAGCGTCGGGACCCCAAAGTATTTCAATAGAGATTGGTCACCGCGAAAAGAGACTGCAGGGTCTGGCCAGGAAGGCAGTCGGGCTGAACCAGCAAGAGGGCTAAGTCCGTGTGTGTCTCGGGGACAGGGGGAACCCTCCGGTCCTCTTCTCCATGGCCCAGGAGCAACAGGTGCAGAGATGTCTTTAGGCGTCAGGTTTTTCCTTACTGGAGCCGTCCTGGTAGAGGGGGCCTGTGTGCAGAGGTTGCAGGTGACGCCAGGGAGTCTAGGAGGGGTGAACCCACAATGGACTTGAGCTCTGGAGGGCTGGGGAAACTTGTTGGCACCATTGGCCCACTTGAACTCAGGCCGGAGCTGACCAGTGCAGTGGTTGCTTCCGGTGTCGGGTTTTGGTAGTTACAGAGGCCTCAGACCCTTTTCTTTGGGACTTCTTCAGAACAGGTCTGCTGTTCATGGGAGGTCTTGAGTTTTGTTTGCTGGCAGGCAGTCCTCTCAAGTTTCTGAAGTCAACAGCTGCAAGACGAGTCGACTTTGGCGCAGTTTTCGACGAGGGCTGAAGACAGGCGGGCAGGCTTGGGGCCAAGTCAAGTACTCTCTTCAGTCTTGATTTTGCAGCTCTTCTGTGTCCTCTATCTTCTTAGGAAATCAGGATCTGCTTCTCTGGTCCCAGTGGCTCCCATAATTACTGACGTTAGAGGGAGTTCCAGGTAGTAGCCAATGGGCTACTTACCTCTATGGTGAGTACACCGTCATATGACTACTTCCGTTGGAAAGTGGGCATAAACCTGATCCTGGTTGGTTAATTCTCTCCAAGACAAGATGGAGGAATCTGAAGAGAGGGGTCCACATTCTCTGCCTCACCCTAGGTTGGTGCTGGCTGAATGTGAACACCCTTCCTAATCTAACTAATTTTCCCGCCTGTCCTCCTGCCAAAAGTGGAGCAGAACAGAGGGGATGGCATCCTCTCCTATGGCAGAAATCAGAGTTGCATACCAAAGGCAGAGGGACTGCATTGTAGCTCCCTTGCCTTGGCAGGTTAATCCGCAGGTCATGTTGTGGGAGGGGGTGGAAAACACCTCCTGCCAGAGCTGCCCTGGTTTCTGGTTGGTAGTCAGGAATTCATCTCTGGTGTCAGGCTGGCTAAAACCAGTCAGTCAGCCCACCAGCAGTTGGTACAGTTTCAGGGGGCACCTCTGAGGTGATCTCTGGGTGCATGCATTGATAAATACGACACTCGAATCAGTGTGGGTTTATCAATACGAGATGTTTTATATCAAACATCCCTATGTTCAGTGAAGCCGTAATGTAGCTGGGGAACTCATTTTCACCATTGCCCACCACATGTTTTAAAATGGCTTCCCTGTTCACTTGCTCTGGCAGTAATCGAACTGACCAGCACAGGGGCATATCTGCTCATGCAGGTATGCCCTCACATATAATATTAAGCACCCTGCCTTAGGGCTGTCAAGCCTGCTGTAGGGGTGACTTACAAATATCACATGCAGTGGTAGGGGACATGGGACACAGGGATCTATGACATGATGTGTTTTCACTTTTGTCTGCACCAAGACACGCAGCCTGCAATGGCACAGCCACGGCCGTTGCAGGTGAGAGCGGTGGGGCCAGGTGAGGGGGGATTTCGAGAGACGACCACTTGGGAAAATTAATTATTTATTTAATTTTCCCTCGTGGTCGTCTCTTGAAATCCCCCCTCACCTCGCCCCACCGCCCTTACCTACAGCGGCCGCGGCTGCAATGGCAGTCATGCATGTGCTTGATGAGGGGCCCCTTAAGGTGGCACAATTCATGCTGCGGCCCTTAAGTACCCTCTTTTGTACCTCAGGCCATAGGTACCATTTACTAGGGACTTACAGTGGGTGCTAAAGGTTTTGCCAATTGGGGGAACATTTGTACAGTGTTGGGAAAGAACTCTTCCAGTAGAGACGTCGTTAGCAGGAACCCAGTACACTTTCAGTTGAAATCACATCATGTACCAGGCAAAAAGTGGGGGTGACTGTGTCAAAAATGGCACTTCTCTACAAGGATGGTAAAAAAGCTATGCTCCAGGGAAGGGACAAACACAAGAAGAGGAAGGCAAGTCATTAAATAAGAAGCATGCCAAGGAGACTGAAATCTAACAAATACTTTACAGTGGACTGACTCAAACCTCACCTTGTAGACGATAGGTCTTCAACAACACACAGCCAAAAGTTGTCCGTTGGTGACACCTAAAGCGGGCTTTTTTGCTATAAAATCTATAAATAACTGTTGCAGCTTGAGTGAAAGGCCTTAAAGAATTGTATGTCTCAGGCAGTGCTCGATTTGTAAAAGCATAGTTTTTGCAGGGATTCTGTGGAGTCACAGAACTATGCTTGAGATCATAGAACCTTAGTAGGCAGGGACTGAGTCATCCTGCCACCTGAATACCAATGATCCCGGGACTGACTAGCAATAGTGTCTCACTTGCCCTCCTACTCACTTACAGAGGAACATGTGATTAGACACCAAAGAATACAACAGTCCCGACCCCTTTCAGGAATTGCCGTTGCAGGACACACCCATTTGCTCTCCCACTCGTACTAGTCCATAAGTTCTGATAGAGACACGAGAAAAGTGTAAAATGTTTATTTTAACTATTGTGCTCTAGTATGCAGTATACGTGCCACAATAAGTAAGAAAATGCCTAACACAAATAAGGTCAGCATAGTAAGTAGCCCATTAGTCATGAAAGGAGCTGTCATTGTATAGGAATAACCTAACCTCCCTCCCCTTCTACAGAAGAAACTATGATTATATATATCAGAAGATCTCTGGGTGTTGGCATCAGACCCCGTACCTTAGCATGCACAAATGAAAGTTCTACATCTCAGGTGCTGTCACGATCTCTTCCTTGGAAAGATCCCTCTTTTTATCAAAGTACCACCTGTTATTATTTTTTCCCTTGGAGACGGGTAAGTGTACTACCAAGGAGACCAGAGAGTGATCTGAGAAAGGGTTAGAGAGAATCAGGGATTCCACTCTTACAAGATGGTTACTTATCAGAAAAAAATCCAGACGAGATGCTGTTTTAAATCTTGCTGAGTAACACATGAACTCAGTACAGCCTGGATGATCTATCCTCCAATAGGGCGAAGTCCTCTTTCATAACTTTTAAAAGTCTATATGTCTTAGGTTTTAATTGGTTTTTTCCCTAATTGGAAGTATCCAGGCCTAAATCTTGGATTAGGTTGAAGTCTCCTCCCATAATTAAAAACCCATGCGCTTTTGCCAACAAGTCATAAACCTGTTTCAGGGCCTTAGTGTCATCAACAATTGCACCATAATAATTAAGCAGCACAAAAGCTAATCCATTGACTGAGACTTCTATCCAAATCCACCTTGCTCCCTCGTCCGGAATCACCTTACCCAGTTCCCAATCTAACTCTGAAGAAAGAAGAATGCCCACCCCCCGCACCGCCGCATGAGCCGAGGCGAAGTAAGCTTGAGCATACATGTTCAAGCTTGTTCTTGAATAAGAGTACCAGCATCATTTTGTGTCTAAAATAATTTTGATTGTATTGGCGTGTGCCTTGAATTTGCTGAATTGTTGTTTCAATTCTTTGATTGATAATTGGGGGGAGCAGGGTGTGTCTCCCCTTCTCGAGAGCACCGCACTAATTAAGGCAATAGATACTGAGTGCTGTATTCCATGCGAGCGCCTGGGACTAATACACCCACAAAGGTAGGATAAGCTTGAGCATACTTCTTGGGGAGTGTGAAGTTAGGGAAGTTGGATTTAAAATGTGTCTCCTGTAGAAAAATCACCTGTGGGGAGAAGGATCCTAGCCATTTTAACATTGCTCCTCTTTTTTGTACGTTCTAAAAACCATTCACATTACATGAAATTACTTTCAGCAGTTGTGCCATTCTTCAATCAAATTATAACACTTAAGAAAAGTCTGCTATGTTCTCTCCTATGTCGATCTTCAAATTTTAACAGCTCTATTAGTAAAGTTACATACAACCCTTTGATGATAAAAACACTGCTAAATACCCCTTGGCCTCTGAATCTGAACTTAGTGCCATTTTGCCTATTAACCCAGGCTAGACTGCTATTTCTACGCCAATTTTTTTTTACTGCTACACCCCCCCTACCCCCCCACCCCTGCCCACCCCGGACTGTCTGTGGAGAGAGGTAGCCCTTGCCTCGCCTCCACAGCCTCCCTCACTCAACTAGGCGCCTTGTCTTGGCACCTGGGAGCACGTCCCCCCCTTCACTACATATAGGTAATTAAACCCCCGGGGTATCTCTAATATACCGTGCTTTTTTTTCCCCTTTCTCTTTTTTTTTTTAGAAAGTGCTTGTGCGATAATAATGCAGCACTGACAATAGACCTACCTCAAAATTGCACCAATCGACAAAAAAACAATATCGTCCCCCTCACATTGGGGAGGATAAAGTAAAGTGCAGAGCCATAAACACATTGCAGAAATGCAAAAATACAATCCAATATTCCAAAAACTAGAAAGTACTCCCATATTGGGAGCAAAAGTTAAGTGCGAAAGTGCAATAGTGCAATAGTGCAAATTTAAGCCGTAGCGACAAATAAACAATAATTCAATACATCTTCAAATAATTTGAGCATAGATGGAAGGGAGGAACTGCCACAAAACTTTGCGCAGATCGGCAGAAATAGTATCATTCCCCCCTCAAATAGAGGGGGGAAAAGGTAAAGTGCGATAGTGCGGTAATGCCATTTTCAACCGTAAACACTTTACAGAAAGTGCGAAGTGCAAAATACATTACAGTTTTTTTTAAAAGCTGGAGAGTGCCAATGGACGAATAATACCTATAACAGCAGACAAGGAGACAGTGTCTCAATTCATTACATCTTCTCCCCAAAAGGAGAGCAAAGTGCAAAGTGGCCTAAAGTTCATACAGTTAAAAATGGACTTAGTGACTAAATAGTTAAAGTGCCTAAGTGCAGAGAGGAAAAAAGGAAACTTAAATATTCATTTCTAACTATGGGCCAGTTGTTAAGGATGAGAGTCACTGCTATATTTCCATTATTTTTTACATTTGCTTGAACAATCTTTTGTAGTAAATCTTGAGCCTCTTCGAGAGTGAGACACAGATGGAACCTTCCTTTCCATAAAACTCTCAACTTCGACTGCTGGGCAATAGAGACCTGTGCTGCAGCACTCTTAAATTGACTCATCATCCCCACAAAGTCTTTCCGTTTACGTGCTGCTGCTGCCGACATATCGGAGAACACTCGTACTCGGCCCCCGTTGGGTAGAACAATCTCTCTTTTTTGGATCGCCTTGGTTAACACTGCCTCTCTAATGCGGTAGTCAGAGAAATTTTCAATCATTGTCCTGGGATACTTAGCCCCCAGATTTTTCTGGGAGGGGACTCTATGGGCCCGCATTACAGTAAGATCTTCAGGCGCCTTCTCAAGTATATGATCTCCGATCAACGACTCTATATAAGCCACCGGGTTAGGCTGACCATCCAGGCATTCACTGTCTTCCGGAATCCCTGTAAAACGTATATTCAACCGTCTAGCGTAGTTTTCCATCTCATCCATCTTTATCTGGGAGGCCTGGAGTTTCTTCTGAAGAGAGGCAATATCAGAATCACATAGTACTGAGTGGTCCTCAATATCAGATACCCGTTGCTCCAATTCTTTAAATCGCTCAGGTATTTGCTGAACCATAGTTTCAATTTTGTCTAATCGCTGATGCAATAAAGAGAGCTCCTGAGCTTGCGAGGTCTTACAGTCCCGAATTTCCCCCAGAATAGTCTCAAAGAGCTGTTGCATTTGGTGCATCGGAACAAATGGAGACTGGGCCGTAGTAGTAGTAGCTTCTTCAGCGCTAAGATCTCTATTGCCAGCTCCCTGCTGAAGGGGCACAGTCATCACTCCCGGCCTACTTTTCAACGAAACACTGTGTTGTGGTGAAAGGGATAGAGACCCCAGGCCCTCTAGAGTCTTAGACTTACGCCTCAATATATCCAGACCTGCCCTTTGAGCAGAACACAGCGATTGCATAGATTGAACTTGACCCTCTAGACCTTTTTCAAGGGGAGTCTCCCCTTTCTCCCCCGGGGGAGCAGCAGTAGCAGCAGTAACTTTTTCCTGATTAACAGGGGCAGATTCTTCAAGCAGTATCTTTTCTGCTGTTGGCGCCTTGTTGACCATCTGGTTGGGCTTACGGTTTTTAGAGAATACAGGGTACTCTTTGAGAGGATTATCTGACTCTAGGCTCCTATTGTCTGTCTCAACAAATTGTGGAGTTCCCATCTCATTAGTGTCCACATTCACAGCTTGCCGAATACTGGAATGCTGTGGCGTTGCCTCATCTAGCACTTTGTCCAGGCCTCCCTCTGCTTCCATGTGTGACCTGGCAGCGTCTGTCACCTCCGCTCTGCTAGGGCCTTTGCCCCCAGTCGCTATTTCTGGGGAGGACCCTGGGGAGCCTGAAGAAGTTGCAGGGGAAGCAAATGACGTAGGAGAAGACATCTGGGGCGGCAGGTCCACTTGTGAGCTCAAGGTACTCATTGCTCCCCTTACTTTCTGGTTTGTTCTTCCTCTCCTAGCTGCCAAAATACGGGACTGTGCTGCTTGTCTCCTAGCCTTCTGAGTCAGCGATGGGGGAGTGGGGACCGTGGCTGGAGCTCCTGCTCGTGTTGTTGACCCTCTCAGGACCATCCGCATAGCTCACAGTCCTGGCCCTTAATTATCTT
This sequence comes from Calotriton arnoldi, assembly GCA_963921515.1. Lineage (NCBI taxonomy): Eukaryota > Metazoa > Chordata > Amphibia > Caudata > Salamandridae > Calotriton > Calotriton arnoldi. The sequence goes on from CAWUFW010019532.1 coordinate 41,695, forward strand.
CCCAACACCTGGGCTACAGCTCTCTATTCCACGTAGGACACCACGTCGTGGGGACAGACAGCTGGGTTTGTTTCTAGATATACAGAACAAGCAAAGTCTTTAACCACCCGGTACACAATGAGCATCCGTCCAACCACAACGTCACTTATAGCCAGCACACACGAAGGACAGCTGTAGGGCAGCTGTAGGGCAGCTGGCCAGGCAATAGCAGCAAACACATCGTACTTCACTGTAATCTGTCGAGATGTAATCAAGTGCTGACACTCTTGAGGGATTATCAATGAGGGATTATCAATGAGAGCAGCTTCAGGACCAGTCTTGGACGATAAGCCCAGCTCCGCTCTGTTCTGCTCACAGCCTTGCAGCATTACAGCTTGTGGCTCCCACCGTGTCTCACCCCACCTCACGGTTTCCGCTAGCCCAGAGCTCTACACACTCAGGCCAGTATGAGGAGACCAACACAAACTGCTGCTGCTGGAACAACACGGGAAGAAATCAGAAAATGCTTCATTTGTATATCCTTTCTTAATGCGGTTGACTCACCAGCTCCTGCTCATGCCTAGAGGTGAGTCCCTGGCTGCAATAATTCAGAAGGTTATTTCTAAAGTTAATAAACCAGAATTTCCTCTGCCATATCATAAAACAACAATATGTCCCGTATCGCAAAGCCGCAGTTCCACATCCCCGCAACTCCACCGCTCACCGCTCCCTGCCCTCGTGTCTCTCGTGTCTCTCACCACGTCTTTGCCATCGCTGTCTGTCACCACTTCCGCGTTCATCAAACAGCTTCAGCTGGCTCTGCGTGCTCATGCCTCTCTACCGCAATCCCCGCAGCCGGCGGCTCCCCGCCCGGAGCTTGTGTCTCCACGTCTCCGCGGCTCTGCGTCCCCAAACAAGGAGCAACAAGCAGCTTCAACCTTCCGCTGCCCCAGAATTATTCTGCACTGCTCCACTCTGTGAGTCTGATGTTGCTGGTGCAGCACATTAGTCCCTCACCGCGGTCAGCCGTATGCTCGGAACATGCCCCGGAAGCGAAAGGAGAAAGGAAGGGGGAGGGGCGGTGTGCCTCAGCAAGAGCAGGACATCGGGCTAGCCTGCCGCTTGCATTCTCTGAGAACACCGTTTTCCCCTCTGAGAACACCGTTTTGCTCTGGGACCAAAAATGGATTGCCGAAACCCGTGATTTTATAATGTGGTTTTTTAAGGAAAATGTGAATACGGCACCAGGCTTTATGGTTTGGGAGGCTTTTAAGGCCACTTTTAGGGGACGGGTGGTGGCATATAGGGCCAATCTCCACAAAGTAAGGAAACTAAAGATTGCAGGACTTCAGGAGGCGGTGGATCAGGCTAGGAGAGAGCTTTTGGCCAGGCCCTCTGGGGACCCGGAGGAAGAGGGTCTCCAGCAGGAATTACTAAGGCCAAAGGAAGATTTAAAAAGTTTTTTTATTCTTGAAGAAATCGCTGGTAGTAAAGCTTTTCAACAAAAAGTCTATGAAGAAAGCCAACACATTGGTACATTTTTAGCCTGGTCTACAAAAACGCACCAGAGCAAGCAATCAATTCCACAAATTATTGATTCCAGTACCACGAGCCTGGTTAACATCAAAGACGAAATTGCCGACATTTTTGTGTCCCATTTTAGTAAGATTTACACGGAAGTCCAGATAGTTAGCCCTCAGGCTCTTGCGGACTATTTTAGGGCAGTCCAGCTACCTACGATCCGCGAGGAGGACTCTATGTTGCTGAGTGAACCGATTACAACCGCAGAATTAAGTGAAATCATAAAAAAAATGGCAAACGCGAAGGCAAGTGGGAACGATGGGATCCCTATTGAGGTTTATAAATTGTTTTTAGATGAACTTTCCCCGTTTTTGGTAGCACTGTATAATCAAATTATGGCCGGAGTGTCGGTTTCAGATAGATTTAAGGAGTCAGTTATGATCTCTATTTTAAAGAAGGATAAGGACCCGAAAGACCCAAGCTCTTATCGCCCAATAAGTCTACTAAATGTAGACTACAAGCTTTTTATGAAAATCTGGGCAAATAGGATCTCGGGCTGTGTGCAATACCTGATACATCCGGATCAAACAGGGTTTCTGCATGGAAGATTGATGGCTGCAAATACTTTTTATCTGACCCAGGCCATTGACTACTTTTCTGCTGGGAAGGATAGAGCGGCCATTTTAATGATGGATGCAGAAAAGGCATTCGATCTGGTGGACTGGCAGGCTCTCTTCTTTATCTTGAAGTTTGGCTTTCCACGGCACCTGATCGAGATGCTAGAAAGAATTTATAGGGGAGCTATCGCAAAAATAATTATATACTCTGAGGTGGTGGGAGAAGTGGCGATAAGGCGGGGTACTAGGCAGGGATGCCCTCTTTCCCCCCTTTTATTTTTACTCTTTATCGAGCCATTAATTCAAGCTCCCCTAGTAGGAATGGCAAAAATCAAGCTCTTTGCCGACGATTTTATCCTATACCTGATCCCAGAGAAGTCAAATATCCAGATGGCGCTGGGAGAAATACAGGCGTTTACAGAGCTGGGGGTTATAGGGTAAATCAGTCCAAAACGGAGCTTCTCCTATTTAATGCATCGGGAATAGAGCTTCCGGAAGGGATAACATTTCTGCCTCTTAAAACTATTAGATACTTGGGCCTATACGTCACAGTGGACTTCCTTCAACTTTTTCATCTAAACTATGGCAGAACACTTGATAAAATAAAAAATCTGCAAGAAAGATGGGCACTTTTACCTTTGTCGATAATAGGCCGAGTCTCTTTGATAAAGATGTCGATACTTCCCTTGCTGATATTTTTGTTTTTAAATCTTCCTTTAAAAATACCAATCTCATATTTTAATGAAGTGGATAAAGTGACTCAGGAGTTTGTCTGGGCAAAGAAAAAACCTCAGATTAAGTTACCCATTTTACAATTGGATGTAGAGCTGGGGGGACTTGCACTACCTCATTTAGCCACTTATTATCAAGCTGCGCTACTTAGCTTAACAACTCAGCTTCTGGCCCCTATCTCAAACTTTGACAATTTTCTACTTAGTCTTATGCTAACAGAGAGTGCAATCAAGCTACCAGCATTCCTGCGCACTGCAAAGTTACCAAAAAAGACAAGATATGAGGTCGTGAATACACTCTTAAGCCGTTTGCAGCGGTTTTATAAAAACTATAATGTCCCAAACTGCCATGCATATTCCTCTCTTTATGACTGTGAGTTATGGGGCCTTATGCTCTCGCAAAAGGGGATCCAGACGTACACTATGCTACGCTTTCGTAAGTTAGGTGACTTTTACAATGGCATTAATTTGATAACATGGGAGGCTTTCGCAAAACAATTCGATTCCCAGAGCCGTGATCTTTGGTTAAGCTTCAGGCAGATTACATGTTTTCTCTTGACTAATTTTAGAGGAACTAACGAGAGAGCCAGAATAATTTTAAAAGCAGCCTTCAATGTAAATTTAACTGGTATTGACAGATGGTATAGGCCATTGCGACAGGATACGAATAAGTGCCTTGTTGAAACAATGCTCCCAAAAATTGCTCAGGAAATGAACTGCTGGTTTAATATCCAGGAATGGCAATGAGTCAGTGAGCTTGGCCATAGGGCTTTGAGGGCGGCCAATTTCAAAAGAATGTCCTTTCTTTCTAGATGGATGGCTTATTATACTCCCTCCAGACTCCATAAATGGTTTCCTTCAACCCCGAATTACTGTTTTAGATGTAATTTGCCCGAGGCGGATGATTGGACACATACATTTTTCATATGTTCAAAACTACAATTCTTCTGGGAGGAGGTATTTAGGTTTAGTAGTAAATGTACATCAATAGACATCCTACCATGTACATCGTTGGCTTTATTTGGCTTTTCGCACGCAGTTAGCCAGGTTTCAATACATAGGCAATGTTTTGTTTCTCTAGCCATAGCGGTAGCCAGATCTTTAATATTGCAGAATTGGAGATCTCAGAAAATTCCTACATTGGGTCAGTGGCTAATTAAGCTGGATCGGGCCTATAAATTTGAAGAAGCCTACGCGAAGAGGATAGGGGCGCTGCGGAGATTTGAGTTGACCTGGGAGGGCTATGCTGGGACCACGCAAGCAAACGATACTATGTAACTCAAGTGTTTTTTTTTTGTATAAATTTAATATTAATGGTTATTAACCTCCGCATGTTTTCGAAATAGTCAAAAGATGGGTAGTTCGTAGGAGAGAGCTTAGGGTGTAGAATCAAACTAATTGTGAAGTACCCCTTTTTAAAGATGTTGCCTGGAATCCTATAGGCCATTTAAGTTAGGGGGTACATGTTATCACGGAGCGGCTATTTAGGATGCTGGTTTTGCACATCATGTTAAATAGAATATGAATTTGTGCTTTTTTGTACTCTTTAAATATGAGACTGGATATTTATAGGATCAATTTTCTTTTCTTTTTCTGTTTTTGTTTTTGTATATCTTGCATATCATATTTATCGTGTAAATTGGATTATGTATTTGTCCTACGTATTGTCTATTTTAATATGAGATTGAGATTTTGTAAATTTGTCTGTTTTATGTACCTTGGTTATCATGTCTGCTATTTTACGCTCAATAATTTATTTATTTGTTTTTTTTAAAAGGGAAAGATCCCTCTTTAAGTGTGTTGTTACCTATTCGTGCCTACCTATAGGACAAAAGTACATGTTTCCAAACAACAGCTGCATGTGTGTGTTTTGTCTAGGTGCTAGGGCCTGACCAGAACAGAATACAAGGGGCATTGTTGTTTGACCTTGTCTACAGTATTCAGACTAAATCCCGGGAAAGAACAGAACACGAAAGCAACAGCAGGTTCTGTGTGAAAGTACAGCGTGGCAGAAAGCAAAATACTTTTGTATAGTAACCTGCGCAAAGCAGAAGGCAGTCTGCAAGGGGCTCGTGCTAACATAGGGAAAATGACAATGGGCCTGCCCAGGACATATAACACCCTCCCCTTGGTCAGGATGGTAGCACCAAAATGACGACAGAAATCAGGTGATAAGCAGAACCAAAGCGTTCAACATAGTTTGTAGGCTGTCTCTTTTATAGGGACTATGGCCAAAATGGAAGAAAGGATTTGTAGTGAAAATTGTATCCAGTTCCTGCGTATCTCAGAGACCCAGGAAGTAGGATGCCAAGTTAAAAGACAAGGATTCCAGTAAGAAATCTGAACCTTCCAAATTAGAAATGTCAGCCATCCAGTTGAGCAGGTCAAAGGAACAAACGTGCTCCTCGTATCCAGTTTTCGACAAGACCATGAAAGGACAACCTATGGTGATTTCAATGAAACTGAGATCAAGAAGACGTTGCTCAGTTGCACAGGGATCACCTCCGGCCACATGCCACATCGTGGGATTGTACACAAGCAGCATACCCAAGGAACAGTCCTGGTTATGGGCCACTAACAGACCAATAAACAGTTCGAAATCCAGGGAAGCGTGGGGTGGTGTAGCCAGGCAGACATCTAGGGCCCATTGAAAGGGCCCCCGGATGCAATGGAACACAGGTTGCACACAGATGAAGTAAGCATAGTGGAAGCTTAGACACAAATCGGCATCTATAGCTTCTAAAGCCACCACTCCAAAAAGTTGCAGCTTTCGCTCACGGTATAGTTGCAGCGATGCCTGTCCGGGCAGGACCACAAACAGAGGAGCCATTGCGGAATAGATGGAACAGCACGATGATGCCGCAAATTAAGATGAGCATCAGCGGGAACCCACCGAATATGCTGGAAAAAGTAGAATGTATAAAAGCTGGGATTACTCCAAAATTAGTCTGAAATGATGTTGCAAGGCCGGAGCCCATAAGTTTAAAAAAGTGTGCCAGGCCCGTGGTATCAGGTGCATTAACTATTTGATGTATCAATTCTCCAAAATGTAAGGGGAGATTTGTGTTTAACAATGATTGTATTTCACTAGATGCTCTTGCCACCTGCAATTCGAAGGTCTCATGCGCCGAAGTGAGAGCCACTTCTTGTTGAAACAATAATGCTTTAAGTCTGCTTAGCTTATTGAAATCTGTTTTCAAAGTTGGAATGGAAGGCCATAATGAACTATCTACACTCCCATGTGGAGGGGGAAACAGGACGTTGTTGCAACAAGTAATTAACTGGGAAACAGACACCATGTACGGGATTCCCGCACGCAGACTGCAGCAGTCCTAATTATTAAGGACAAGATAACTGCCATTTGAAAGCAGTGTGAGAATGGGAATTATTGCGGGAACAGGAGTTCCTTTAAAAAAACAAGCCAGATTTGGGGCAGAAACATTGCAAGCACTTTGAATTTTTACTTGTTGACACACAAGAGAATGACCGGCAGTGGTGTCTCACCCTTCCCTGTTAGAAAAACTTCTCTCTCTGCTCGTTGACAATGATATATAAAGGGCAGGGACGATAACTCATGTATGTAGCTGCTCCCAATGGGTTCACATCTACCCACTGAAAAACATTTCATGCAGGCAGTGAACTGAAACATCGAGATGGGCAACGAGATAACCCTGTGTATTAACCATACCACAGAATGAGTTTCAGCTACAGTGAAGGGAAGTTGTTCAAGTTTCTCTATATGTAGCATGGTGTAACACACATCTTTCATAGCCATGGATTGTTGTTTACGTGTTAAATTAAATGGTAAGAACAATGTGCAATAATTTAGGTAATGCCAAGGAGCGCACCCATTCTTAAGTGTTTGCAGTGTCCAACCAAATTGCATAACTGATCTAAGTGGCTTCTGACCATGATACAAGGTAGACAATTCATTCTGTACAATATCCATTACAGATGATACAATGGTATCTAAAGTTTAAATACGAGATGGTAATGTATTAATACTGTTGTTGACAACAGCAAGCACTTTATCTAAATTATCTTGATCAATTTGACGTAAACGTACTGCAGCTTCCAGTTGCGACAATTTCCTAAGTTCTTTATATGCAGCATAAATAAATAGTTTCGAACGTGGGGATTTTGGTCCCAAAAGGAAATCAGATAAGTTTATATCTTCAGATAGGAGAGAAAGATGTTGTTTCATGGGAGACAATGTGGAATGTTTTAACAATTGCTGACATAATTTACCTATAGAATAAATAGTAACAGTATTGGAATGTGGTGTTTGTGGATAACATGGATCAGGTCTACTTAATTTGAACCCAGAAGTAGTGTTCATGAAACAAGAATGACAAACATTTGTATTCAAAGGCCATAATGACATATCATAGAAGAATTAATTGTACCATTTAGTATCATACTATTTAGTTGATCTTCCGTATAATTTGTATAAGAGTGCCAATTATCAAAAAAGGCTAAAGATGCAATTGTGGGAGTATTCAGTTCTTTAATTTTCCCAGACAAGTAGTCTGTTGAACAATGTCATTAAGAAAGATAATTTGCGTAGGTATCCGACATGCACGGAATAGTGATTTTGTACCTTGGACTTGCCATAATTTAGTGCCCCATACTGATTTTAAGTCAATATTGTCCTTCCAGTAATCCTATCCTTTTAGAGATAAGTTGTCAATGAAAAGGGATGCATATATTAACTTGGTCTGAGTAAGCATATATTTTTTTGAAAGAGTGGGAGACAATTTAAAATAGTATGATGCCGGGTTTGAAAGGTTATAACCGGTAAAAAAGTGTACTTCATCTTTCGTGTATTAATATCTCAAAAACTATTGAACTCATTTACACAGAGCCTCTCTCTATGAAGTAGCTTTTGCTGTACTGCAAAACAAACATTTGTTTTGAGCTTAACTTGGAAACATAATTGGTTTTTTTAAACTTCATTTTATTGCAACTCTGCACAAATGTTACGTTGCATGTCCATTGTATAGTTTATGGCGCCTTGGTAGCGACCTAATTTTTGCCAGTTGACAGGCGATACATAGGGCTTACCTCCCCCCTGAGAAAATTGTGTGCAGTAATACTTTTCTTTAATAAAATGAAAAACAAACAAGAAAAACCAAGAGAACCATGGCGGCAATGGTGGCGGAAGCTCAACCCCCCCCCCCGGGTGCAGTGGTGAATCTTCTGGTGTAGGACTGGCACTTATCTATAATAATTTTACAGGGAAGCAAAGGGGGGGTCTACTGCACCGTTCCCCTATGTGTACTATGTCTGTATGTAGGGTCAGGGGTTCCCTTCAATCTCCTGATTGTGAATGGTGCTAGCAAGGCTGAGTGTCTGGGATGGTTTCCCCTCACTCTCAGCTTGGCTCTCTGGCGCCTGCATTCTTTCCAGCATATATCCCCACTCTTCCATTACTCGCTCTGCATTCTCATCAGTTCGTACCGCTCGAAGACGGCACTCCTCAGCTACTCCCTATTCCCTCTTATCTGCCTTTCACCAACTGTCGAATGTCAGGAACGTCCTGTTCATAATTAGGTCATCCGCCGTCGTGCACCCCGCCTCATACCAATTGGTAATGTCCATAACAGCCTGAATGTAGTGGAATCTCTGCAGCCACCGAAGCGGGAGCACACCAGCATACGGGGCCCTGCAGATAACCTGAGTAACAGCCTGCTCCCATTCCTCTGATACTTGTCGGATTATGTGCAGGCATTCTCTCGGGGCCCGCGAGCCCATCATGAGCCAGATAGGTAGTTCAGTCCCATTGCCCCAACCGGCCAGCTGTGCCTTTTCTATGTTGTGACCCTCTGCACACCACTGCGCCACATATTGTAGCAGCCCAGCATAATAATAGTAGAGTCTGAAATCTGGGAGTCCCTGTCCTCCCAAATCCATGTCTAACGTGAGCACCTTGAGTTTTACTCTGCTGCGTCCCCTGGCCCAGACCAGCGAGACTAGGAGACTATTCAGGGTGTAAAAAGTGGATGCTGGGATCCTGCAAAAGGAATTCTGCAGGTCGTATAGGCATTGAGGGAGCATAACCATCCGTGCCATAGCCACCCGTCCTATGACCGAAAGGGGAGTCTGTTCCAAAACCGGACCAATTCACTCAGGCCTGTAATCACCACTCTCATATTTAGAGCGTACTGTGCTTCTGGGGAGTGTGCCATCTGTATACCCAGGTAACGGAAGTGATCCCTCTCCCAGTTGAGTTCCACCACAGGAAGGTGTGAGGGGGTCTCCCTTTGGTAACACGGCCAGTGGGAATATGACCGATGTTTGGCAATTTATGTGCAGGCCTGACACGGTCCAAAGGAGGCTAATATATCTAGGAGTACCGGTACTGCCTCTTCCAGCTGTCGGACTTATAGGAGTGCGTCGTCTGCATATAAGGCGATGACATGCGTGCGTCTATCAACAGGGATACCCCACCGATTCATGTCTTGCCTCTAGTCTGAGCTGTCCGGTGCCCCTGTCCCTTTTCAGTGAGGCCAACCCAGGAGGTCCCTAGCAGTGTAGCACTTGCCAGGGGCTTGCAGGCGTTGCTAGGGTGTAATCACTGTTGGATCTCGCCCGGGGTCTCCCGACCTAGCCCTTTGCCGGCTCGCTGTCTCCTGGTGCGCTGAGACGCTAGCGGTTTCCGCCCTCAGTCGCGTGAGCGCCCGCTACCAGCACTCGCCCACGTCGTTCCGTGCACCAGTCTCACCTCATCATATACCGGTCACGGGGGGTGCCGCTGGTCAGGTGTAGCCAATTATGCCCCTCCGATTGTTAGGGGCACCTCGTAGCCCTCTATGTCACTCGCGCCAGCTGCAAAGTCCGTCACGATGCAGCCCCTCAGTTCCGGGACACAAGCGGCGCCGCCATTTTGAGATTCGCCGCTCGGCGGTCGTCGCTTCTCCGTTCGGGGTGATACACGCACTGGACCTGGGTTTAGATTACCCCTCCAGGCTCCCGCTGTCTTCCCCTTCCTTTTCAGGGGTCCGTATTGTATCAGGAGTGCCGGGAAGCGATGCGGCGGGCGTACGAGAGAGGGGAGACGATCAGGACACGTCTTGCCCACTCGCCATCTTGGCCACGCCCCCCTGGATTCTCATTCTAGAAGACAGAATTGGGGACAAAACATATCAAGGGATCTCCCAAAGGCCTCAGGACACCACCCTAACTAAAGCATAAACAGATATCGCTGACTAACTGCAACTACTCTAGCAAGGTATAAATGTAAACCTTTCCATGCTCAGCCAGGTATTTGTGTATGAACACATACATGTACAGTCAGAAACAGAATTCTCGAACACAAATTAAACATACAATGTACTTTAATACAAAACAGGTGTGTAAAAAATTAGGTTATTTGTTGAGTGGGGTGAGAACCCAATCCTTGTCAGGGTGAACCACTGACGCCACTAGTTAAACCTGTGCCTAACCCACTGGTGGCTTGGCACAAAGCAGTCAGACTTAAAAGCAAAGTATTTATGCAGCACTTAAACAGTAATAAAGGGAAAGCACAACACGAAAATTCCCAAATCAATTTACATAAATAGAGTAAAATTTAATAAATAACATGATACAAAAATGACAAAAATACAATGAGTAGTGCCGGGGATATGAATTTTTAAAGTTTGAATAAAGAACAATGCACCAACTGTGGTCATCTGGTCGCGTGAGACCGGGTCAAAGTCAAAAGTTGAGGCCAATTCCAATAGAGGACAGGTCGGATACAGGAACTAGGTCGGTCCCGGTCCCAGAGTTATCTTTGGGCTTAAAAGGAATTTTGAGAAACTAAAGTCTTCAACGGGGCAATGCACAGGCTGAATCCAAAGATGGGGTCGACAATGACAGGGAGCCACTGAATGAAGTCTCAGTGAAGCTGCTGACGATGGTGGGAAAATTCAAGATTTTACATCAAGGAGGTTTTCGTCGTCAATGGAAGGGGCTGCCCTACATTGGGCTCAGTGAAGATTTCTATTTTCGAACTTAGATGTTCATTGGGAGCTCAGATTTTCTCAGCGGGGCAAAGTTGCAGGCTGTAGCTGAAGAGTGCTCCATGAGGCCATGTACTGTTGTCATGAGGCCACGCTGAGCAGGATTTGCTGCTGCAAGGAAGAATGTAGCAGGAGCTGCGGCGAAGTTAATCCCACCGGCAATGCACACTTGGCTGTTTGGCTTGCAGATAGGCCCCGGACCCACACCTGTTCTAGGAGCAGAAATTTGTGTATTAGATCCTAAGTCGCAGCTTTTAGGCAAAGGCAGTTAGGCAGGAGGAGTGCACTCTAACGCCAATCCAAGGATCTAGGACTTGAAGAGCACCATTTGAGGGTTAGGACTTACTCCATCAGGGACCAGAAGCAGGGTCCAGGGCAGATTCAGTTGGAAATGGCCAGCTGGGGAGTTGCAGGGAGAGAGGCCTCTGAAAGCTTGTTGTGTCCCTGTATCTCAAATAGGCGGTCAGCCAACTGGTACTTGGAGTCACTTCTAGGGTACTGGGTTCAAGGCAAGTAGGCACAAGGAGATGATGGACGGAGCGCTGAAACTTTTCAGACACTCACCCCCAGTCACAGATCTGGGTTGAATCCATCATCGTTCTTTAGCTCACTTCGCCACCCCAGTTCAGACACAGCTATATGCAAATCAGTCTTGACCCTGTGCCTCATGGGAACAGTCCAGCCCTAACTGCCAAGCCATGTCTTCCCTGGACCCGAAACAAGCATCCTGGGACCAGTTTCGGGCTAACAGCCCTCCTCAGTCAGGCTAGCTTGAATCCAGTGGCAAAATGAGCAAGGGACCCACGTCTGGGCATACCCTGCCAACTTAGGGCGAACAAAGCAAACACAAGGAGATGATGGACGGAGCGCTGAAACTTTTCAGACATTCACCCCCAGTCACAGATCTGTGTTGAATCCATCATCGTTTTTTAGCTCACTTCGCCACCCCAGTTCAGACACAGATATATGCAAATCAGTCTTGACCCTGTGCCTCATGGGAACAGTCCAGCCCGAACTGCCAAGCCATGTCTTCCCTGGACCGGAAACAAGCATCCTGGGACAGGTTTCGGGCTAACAGCCCTCATCAGCCAGGCTAGCTTGAATCCAGTAGCAAAGTGAGCAAGGGACCCAAGTCTGGGCATATCCTGCCAACTTAGGGCGAACAAAGCAAACACAAGGAGATGATGGACGGAGCGCTGAAACTTTTCAGACACTCACCCCCAGTCACAGATCTGGGTTGAATCCATCATTGTTCTTTAGCTCACTTCGCCACCCCAGTTCAGACACAGCTATATGCAAATCAGTCTTGACCCTGTGCCTCATGGGAACAGTCCAGCCCGAACTGCCAAGCCATGTCTTCCCTGGACCGGAAACAAACATCATGGGACAGGTTTCGGGCTAACAGCCCTCATCAGCCAGGCTAGCTTGAATCCAGTGGCAAAGTGAGCAAGGGACCCACGTCTGGGCATACCCTGCCAACTTAGGGCGAACAAAGCAAACACAAGGCAAGTAGGTCCAGTCATCTTTCAGGTTCTTTAGACAGCAGGACAGTCCTTCTTCTGATCCACACAGGTCCAGGAGTGTTCTGAGAGGGGTCTGGGGCTGCCATTATTATACCCAGTGCTGGGCTATGGTTGGGGCAAACCCTTTGTCTACTCCCTAAATCATGTATGGCCAATTCCTCCCCTTCTTCTGGGTTTGGCGTCAGCCCTTCTAGATAAACAAAGGGCAGTTAGGCCAGGTGTAAGTTGCATCTGCCAGTAACACTGCAGGCACTCTTTTACTGAGCACAGCCCCACGCTTCCCTTTTGAAGCTTAGGTAGGGGCTGGGTACAGTGCCCAGGTCATCCTGCTCAGGAGAGGAACACCCATCCCCGCTCCTAAGTCCCTTTGTCCATTGTCTGTGAGCAATTGACAAAACACTCCAGGTGAGCCATTCACCAGTCTTGTGAGTCTGGACATTGACAGAAAGGCACATTTGGCTTAAGCAGGAAAATGACAACTTTCTAGAAGTGTAATTTCCAAAATATTAATATAAGACCCAACTTAATTATTAAGTTGGATTTTAAATTATTTTTCAAATGAGTCCTTAAATCAGGGGGCAGATTTACAAGCCCCTTGCGTGACTTTTGCGCCGCCTTTGCGTCACTTTTGTGATGCAGCTGCGGTGTAAATGTTGCTGCCCATTTACAACGTGACGCATCTAGGGAGATGCGTCACGTTGTAAAGCCCTGCGTCACATTATACCTGCGTCAGGTATAATGTATGCAGGGTGGGCGTTTCCATGCAAAAAGCCATGTAGAATTGACGCTGTGAAATCTACAAGATTTCACTGCGTCACTCTACGCCTTCACTGGTGTCAAAATCCCTACGCCTGCTCAGACCAGGCGTAAGGAATGACGCAGGGCTTTTTTAGGAATCAATCTTTTTTATTATCGGAAGACATAGTTGAAATACACAGCCTCCTGCCTACATCTTCACGCCGGCAGAGCGAGCAAACAGTACATTACACAGCGTGCATTGCCAACAACCCGGGGGCAGGCCGCGTATTAAGCAGGACTGTTGCGTGATCATAGCACAACTTCCGAATTTTCAAAACACCTGACAACAGTACAGATGAAAAAACAGAACAAAAAAGCCCAATCACCTCCCCCTACCCCCCCTCTCCGCACCAGCCGTCGCCTACCTGCAGAAATGCAGAATGCAGCAAAATAAGAAGTAATGTTAAACAGAATATGCTACCTAATTCGGGGCCACTGGCTCCTGGTCCAATGGTATTAGCTGAAGAATTTGCAAATATTTAGGGCAAGTAACTTCTCTCATGTCCCTCGTCAGCAAGTCCAAAAAGGGCGCCCACAGCTTGACAAAGTCCTTGCCTGCTCCCGCCACCCTCATAGACATACGTTCCATTGCTAGCAGATGCCATAAGCGATGTATCCAAGATAACAGGTCAGGGTCAGAGGTTGTACCCGACAGTGCCAGTATCACCTGCCCAGCAGCCAAGAGCGCAAGGGCAATCTGTCTACCCCGTAAGGACTTTAGTGGAAAAGCTTTAGGATGTGAAAGACCAAGGAGTGTATACTCTGGAGCCCTGGGCAGTGCAATGCCGAAAACCGCATCTATGTTATTGAGAACCTCAGACCAGTAGCGGTGCAATTTCGGACAATGCCACAGTAAGTGTGCTAAAGTCCCCGACATCCCACATCCCCTCCAGCAAAGGTCCGTCTTACTCTTATCCCAACATGCGGGCAGGTGTATAATACCAATAGGAGAAGAGTTTAAAAGCGGATTCCACCCCCACTGTGTTGTGCGCTGTGTGGTGAGTGCGGTATAGGATGTGCTCCCACTCCCTGAGTGTTAACGGCCTACCTAGCTCCGTTTCCCAGCGAACCTGCGCTTTCGTGCGTTTTGGGGTCGGGTCTGTCTTTAACATTGTGTACAATTCAGAAATGAGGCGACGATCATCGGTCTTACGTAATCAGCCACCTTTCAAAGGTGGTGAGAGGCCTGGACATGCGGGAATAGTTAGAAGGCATTGTAACCCAGTGAGTCAGCTGTCGATAGGGGAATTCGTCAGTAGGCAAAAGGCCATAATCCTGCCTAAGCTGCGCAAATGGGATCAGTCCCTCCGTGTCAAAGAGGGAACCAACTCTCTTACAGCCGGCCTCCCGCCATCGGTGAAAGACCGCCGAGCCCTGTCCCGGGGGGAAATCAGGATTATCAACGATGGGCGTCAACGGGGAGGGAAAATAAGTCCAGCCCCTCCGGAGCGCTACTGTATCCCAAGTCCGAAGTGTCGGCGCCGTGACCGGTGACGAGTATAGGCCCCAGGCCCTATGCTTGCGGGGTAACCATAGTTCCCTCCAAATATTGCTTCCTGCAACCGACTGGTCCATAAAGTTCCAGTGCTTGTTGGACATAGGCCTGTTCCACTCCACTATGTAGCGGAGACTGGAAGCTTGGTAGTAGCCCCTAATCATAGGTAGGTTCACACCACCCTGGGTTTTCGAACTTGCCATCTGTGCAAACGAAAGACGCGGCGTCTTCCCACTCCATATAAACTTATTAATGAGGACCTGCAATTGCTTGAGCGCTCGGGGCGGGGGAGATATGGGTAGCAACTGAAAAATATAGAGGATGCGCGGAAGAATGGTCATTTTCACCGCTGCTATCCGCCCAAACCACGCGAGGCGCAGACGAGACCAAGCGTCCAGCGCTTTAGTCGTCTGCTCTAGAAGCCTCGCATAGTTAAGCGAGACCGTACGGGCAATGGAAGGAGCCAGCCGAACGCCGAGGTAAAGTATGTCCTGGTGTGTCCATTGAAACGGGAATTGTGATTGCATCGCTCTCTGCTCATCTGGGGGAATTCCCAGATTTAAGATAACGGACTTAGCCAGGTTGACCTTAAAGCCTGAGAGATCGCCAAAAGAAGTAAGTTCTTCCATCAGTGCCGGCAGGGTGGTTTGTGGCTCCATAAGGGAGAGGATCACATCATCCGCATAAAGGCTAATTTTATGCATGTCCGCACCGAATTTCATCCCGAGTATCCGATTGTCCGCCTGAATCCGCTGCGCCAAAGGCTCCATGTAGAGCGCAAATAGAAGTGGGGATAAGGGGCAGCCCTGCCGGGTGCCTCTAACAACTGGAAACGAGTGGGATCTAGTGCCGTTGGCCCGAACAAAGGCCGTGGGAGCGAAATATATGCAGTGAATCCAATTGACAAAATTCTCCCCAAACCCAAAGCAACGCAAGGTGTTGAAGAGGAAAGCCCACCCCACCCTGTCAAACGCCTTCTCGGTATCAATTGCCAACAAGAAGGCCTGTCTCTGCGCTCGCTTGGAGCTATCTAGGAGGTGTAAAAGCCGTTTAGTATTATCGCCCCCCTGTCTAGAAGGAATGAAACCCGATTGATCAGGCTCTACCAGGTCGGGCAGGAGGGGGCTAAGGCGAGCAGCCAATATACCAGCAAATATTTTGGCATCAACATTAAGAAGCGAGATGGGTCTGTAAGAGCCACACTCTAGCGCATCTTTACCGGGCTTCAGGATGACTCAGATCGCCGCCTCAGACATGGAGGGGGTCACCCTACCCGTCTCCAGAAAAGAGTTGAACAATTTTGTTAAAAAGGGAGCCAGCTCCGCACAGAAGGCCTTATAAAAGGAGGCCGAAAAGCCATCGGGTCCCGGGGATTTGGCGACCTTCAGCTTAGAAATCACCGAGATCACCTCCTCAATCCTAATATCACTATCAAGCCCCGCAGCTAAGGCCTCAGGGAGAGGCGTGATCCCGCAACTGCTTAAATAGTCACCCGGCGCAAGCGCCGGGGGATCCTGCTCAGAGTATAGCGCGCTATAAAATGACCGGAATGCGTCCAAGATGTGCGCGTCCGTCGTCTGCTCCTCCCCTTGGTTGTCCCGAATGGACTGTAGACGCGAGTGCTGCATCTGCGCCCGCAGTCTATGTGCCAACATCCTGCCACACTTGTGACTGCTGAGGAAGAACTTATGTCGGAGTCGTAAGAGGGCATATTCCGCTCTATCGAGATCTAGGTGCTTGAGCATGCCGCAACGCTTTTCCAGTTCCCTCCAAACCCTTGGAGCCCCCGTTCGTTTATGAATGGACTCAAGCTCTAAGACCTCTTTTTCTAACGCCCTGCGTTTCTCTGTACAAAGCTTGTTATGAGCCGCCGAGATAGCTATGAGCTCCCCCCTGACCTCCAATTTGAGCGCTTCCCAGACAGAAGACAGGGACGTAGAGCCCACATCGTTAAACACTAAATAATCCTTTATTACCTGCTTGAGGCGCTGCAGAGTCTCTTCCGAATGCAGCAGAGACTCACGGAGGCGCCAACTAGGGGGAAAGTCGCGTGAACGCTGCGCGGGGAGGTGTGTAGCGATAAGGGCGTGATCTGAGAGAGAACGGGGTTCTATCGTAGTGGTGTGGAGGTGAGGAAATAGGGAAGCCGAAGAGAGGAAATGGTCCAGTCGCGCATATGTTTTGTGTGCTGCAGAGAAATACGTATAGTCCCGTTCTCCGGGATGTTGAGCGCGCCATACATCAATTAACCCATTGTCTCTCAGCCATTCAATACCCCTTGCGGAAAGAGCCCCTGCTTGATGTGTACGCTGCCCTGATCTATCAAGCCCAGAGTCCATGACAAGATTCAAATCACCCCCCACCAAGAGCGCTGCGTCTGGAGAGGTAAGGACATCCGTAAGAGCGGATAGAAGGAAGGACTCCTGCTGTGTATTGGGAGCATAAAGCGACGCTACAGTGAGGTGAGTGTCCCCCCAAAGTATTCTAACAGCCAATAAGCGACCTTTTACTTCCGCAATAGAGGTTAGGACCTTGCCGGAAAAACGGGCCCCAAATAAGACAGTCACCCCATTCTGCTTGGATGGTCCAGCAGACCAAAACTGTTGAGGGAAGCGCCTGTCCCGCATCCGTGGTACATCTTTCGAAAGGAGATGGGTCTCCTGTAAGAGACATATGTCACCTCCAACATTATCCAAAAGGGACAAGATCGCTCCCCTCTTCACCGGGTTATTCAAGCCCCGTACATTGAGGTAACGATCTTAAGATCCCTCCCCATCCCAAGTATGTAACGCAGTCTGCGAGCAGTGTAGAGTCCTAGTATGGCCTATGCGTACAAAAAACCAACAGATACCTAGCGCATTCCAATTACAACCCCAAAATAGTGGCTGGTGCGGAGTCCCCAAAACAATAACCCCAACAAACCCCCCCAATGGCAAAAAACTGTGCTGCAGTCCAAGGAACTTACAGGAAAACTGACAAATGTCCGTCAGGCAAAGGGAAACCCAATGGGACGTGGCACGAGGCAGCTGCGGAACCCAAAGAGGGTGGAAATCCCGCCCAACTGCCAACAGAGAGGCCGCCAACATCAGATCAGGACAGCCCTCCGGTCCCCCCGACACCCAGCGAGGTGCCCCTCCCAGAGTCTGCAGTAAAGTACCTCATGGTGTGTCCGGCCGCTCCGTGACTTGCGACAGCGAGGCGAAAACCGCTCCCCGTTCCTTGTCCTGCGTAGCTTGATCCGGCCTCTGCGTCTCGGGCCTCTTTCTGACCCTTTGCCATCCCGTCGAGCGACCGAAAGTGGAATTCCGTGGGGGATCAGCTCGCGGCGACTCAGTAGCATCCCCTAGACCTAGAAGCTCGGTGGCCTCAGACAGAGAGCGGATCTGATGAAGCTTTCCTGCGCGTTTGAAAATGATGCGGAAGGGGTGACCCCACGCGTAGGGGATCCCCTGTTCTCTGAGATGTGTCGTAACTGCCTTGAATTCGCGTCGCTTGACAAGCGTGGAGGCCGCCAAGTCCTGAAAGATAGCCGGGGAGTGACCTCTAAACTGCAGGGGCTGCGTCTCTCTCGCCTTGCGCACGATACGTTCTTTCAGCTGAAAGTCATGTATACACGCAAGGATATCCGGCGGTGGGGAATTGGCACCTCGTGGTAGGCCCACTTTGTGTACTCGGTCAATTTGAATGTCCATAGTGTCCGGTTCCTCCAAAATCTGTCAAAACAGTGCCCCCACATAGCTCCGCAGATCATCTCCTTCTTCCTTCCATGGCACACCCCGGATCCTCACGTTGTTGCGCCGAGACCGGTTTTCAAGGTCCTCGGCGTGAGCCTGCAGGTCTAGGTGTTGGTCACGCAGTCTCAGCATCTCCTGTTGAAGCTGATGCAGGTCCTCTTCGCGGCTCACGTCATGTTCCTCTAAGGTGGCGACGCGCTCCCCGATGCCATCCACGTCCCTTCGCACTTCACGTAGATCCGCGGCCAGCTGATCTTTGAGATCTTGTATGTCTTCCTTAATCGCCGCAAACAATTCCACCATAAACGCCTTCGTAGCCGGGGCGTCATCTCCCTCGTCCGGACTCTGCGCTTTCTCGCCTGTCGCGGTGGTCGTCGCTGCTTGTTTAAGGAGCATATCTTTTAGCGATTTCTCTTTCCTGTGTCGAGCCGCTGCCATACTCCACCAGCCTCGCCCAGCCCACAGGCCGCCGTGCCCCAGCAGAAGATCCTCCCAGCAGCCTGGAGGGGGACACAGGAGGAAGGAGACCGCGATGATAAGGGCCCCAACGTCCAGACCTTAAAACAAGTGTGTGACCCTCTGCGCCGATCTGGTTCTGCAGCGCCAGCAAGGCTCCGTAACAACCCACACTAGTAACGGCAGGAGCGGAAGCCAAACTCTCCTCACCACGCAGAAACCGTCAGGAGGGCATAAACAAGGGGAGGTAGCCTCTTAAGCAGTTGTAGGGCACATATTCAATGGAGGAGATGCGCAGCGCCCATCCGACTCCCTGCTGCCGCTCCCCCTCGCACCAGTCCCCGTGCACGTACCGCAACAGCCTGCAGTCTCGCACTCTGCATGCGAGTGCAAGCCCAGGGCCGCAGCTCCGCTGGAACCACAGTCCGCCACAGAAGCGCTGTCGTATGCGCTAATCCTCCTGGCAAAATGGCGGCCCGCCACGCAGGCCGGGGAAACCAACACTCGCCCCGCTCCCGGGTACTGCAGCGAGGAGCTGTTCTCTGGGGAGGCACGAGGGCTATGCTTCTTCAGTCACAGGGGCCCCTCCCGACAGGAGCCCCGCAGCTCTCCTCTGCACCGCCGTCCCAGAGGCGCCGGCGTTGTGAGCCGATGCACGATCCTCCGTCAGGGAACCACGAAATGGCTGCCGGTCTCCAGCTACCCCCGAAACAGATCTCCGTCACACTGCCCTCAACTGGACTCCGCGACAGAGTAGCACCAGCACCGGCGCTCAGGGACCAGCGCTCTCGCTCACAGCCGACCCTCGTCACCAACCGTTGCTGCTTCTATTTCACCGGGGCTCCCCACCGTTGTGGACGCGCAGACTCCGCTCCCGGCCAAGCCTCGGCCGCCCTTCCGCCGCTTCTGGGCAAGTCGTCGCGCCGGTAGTGCCTCCGCTGATGCACAAGGAGTCACGGAGACAAACCGGGTGCGGCACACAGGTGAAGACTGCCAAAGAGAGGTGCTGTAACAAGGCAAATGCGTAGCGGCATCGGAGGGACTTGGAATTGCTCCCTACCAAGCCGCCATCTTGGCCACCGCAGGGCTTTTTTAATGGGACTCACCCATCTATTGTGGCGCATTGCTGGAGTTGCGTCACTTTCATGAGCCACTCCAGCAATGCGTCACTTTTGCGCCAACAGATGCGTCAGAATTTCTGACGCATCTGTTAATCCTTGCGCCATGGAGCACTGTATTGTAAATACAGCGCATCCATAGTGGCGCAAGGACATTCGGCGCTGACGCAAGGAAACTGACGCATCTATGAAGATGCGTCAGTTCCTTGTAAATCTGCCCCCAGGTTTCTAGCTATTCCAAAGTAGAAGATAAGGTGTTGTAATGTAGCCCACTATTTTTTCTGTGGGAGAGCCAGCCATGCCACAGTGAAAAACTAGTTTGGATTTTTTTCACTGCCAGGACATTTAAAACTTTAAATATACTTGTCCAACTCTTTCAATACCATGCACCCTGCCCTATGTGCTTTTCGGGCTTACCTTAGGGGTGATTTATAAGTATTAAAAAGGAAGGTTTAGAACTGGCAAAAGGTTTATTTTGCCAGGTCGAAATGTCAGTTTAAAGCTGCATACACATGGGGGCGTGGACAGGCCGCCGACCAAGATGGCCGCGTGGCACTGAAGCTCCGTCAGCCTTTCCCAGCTCAGAGGCAATATCCCCCTAAAATGTTGCCGTGACCGTCCCCTGCTCAACATCTGCTGAAGGCAGAACATGCGGGGAGCCTGCTGATCCTACCCTCCAGAAGAATGGGGCCTCCGTTGCTGTAGAACCACCGCTCTGCAGATCGGGGCATAGCGACGTTGGGCCTCGGGCTCTGCTGTTTGCCTCGCAGCCGGTTTGCAGAGACGCCGCGGCCCGGACCGGCTGGATACCGAGAGCGGACATCCACATCAGCGGTGAGTGCCCCGGGCGCGGGTCCCTCCTGACACCCTCCCCCCTCCGCTGACTTCCCCCTACTGCCAGGGCGCGGTCACGTCGACTGGGCCCAGGCACCCTCAATTGCGCCTGCATTCTCCAGGAGGCCTTGCGGGGTCAGGGCCCGTGAGCGAGCCAGGGAGGCGTCCATCCGGCCGCTTGCAGGCGCAGCTGCGGGGGGAGAGGTAGGGGTGACTCCATCGATCCCTGCGCCCGGTTGCCCCCGCATCTGGTCTAGCTGCGTCATCCCACCCGACGAGAGGCCCGTTGCTGGTGGTCCCCCCCGATCCTGGCTGCAATCCGCACTTCGGCGCCGGAGGCCCGCGTCTCATTGGCGCTCCACACAGCAGCATTGGAGGCACTTGGAGCAGGCTGACTTGGCCCCACAACCCGTCCCGTGGCCTACGCTCCTGCACGCATCGGACCGCTGCACTCCTGCACATAGTCACGACGGAGGGGTGATTTGAGAGGCACGGCCCGGGCGCTCACACACCATGACGGCACTCTTCCTAAGCACCGGACTATCCTGTGGAGCGCCTTGCCGGCCCTCCGCCATCTCTGGGCCTAATATGTTCTTTCTCAGCCACCCCGGAGACCATCCCCTTTCTGGCCACCGCACTGCTGTGTCGCAGCGCCCACCCCTCCGGGATTGTTCCCAGCAGCTGTGGTGCAGGCTCGGTCCGGGGTCTGCACGCTACGGGACCGGTGCGCTGCATTGCTTTCACACTGACCATACCATCCCGGGCTTTGCATTGCCTGCCCCCGCCTGAAGCCACTAGCGCTACGGATGTTCCTCTCTCCCTCCGCTTGACCCTATTTGTATCCTCTCATTACTGTGGAGGACTGCGGTGGTGCCTGTTCCTGGTGGCATTCCCCGGCTAGGTCTGTAGAGTGCTTTTACAGTACGCACGCTCCTCGTTCCCTGATTGCACATTGGCGTGGTCCTGGGGTCCCGTGGGTGTTCGGCCTCCCCGGTGCTGAGACCTCCGTTCCGGCGTCAGAGCCCCACTGTATTGCTTGCCACTTGCATCCCTCAAGACTCTATTGGGGCCCCATCACCCCTGCACACCTCACCGGATACCCGGTCCCTGTTTCCCACTTGGACATCCTCTCCGACGCGCTGACCCCCTGGACGCCTCAGATTGCGCCCCCTGTCCCGTCTGGCGTTGGATCTTCGCTGGCCTTCACAGGGGCCGCATCCCCCTCCTACGCCGGGCCTTGAGCTGCGACGTTGTGGTGCATCTGGTTGTCTGTACCTACCTGCTGGATCGCTGGGACGCCTGGGGGGTCCGACGCCGAGTTGGCCGGGGGCATCTCCCGCTGTTCCATCGACACCCAGGGACCGGTGCGCTGATCTACCCTCTCCTTCCATTGCTGGCTCTGGGCCTTGACCCATCCTTTCTCCGTCACCACCTGCAGAGCACGTCCCACTGCCACTGCCTCCGCTACGTGATATTGCGGCATGGGCCGCAAAGATCCTAGGCAGAAGACCCTCCCCTTCGAAAAGCTGGTGGAAAAGCTCCCTGAAGACAGCGCAAGTATGGCAGATGGTGGGCAAGGTGTGGACCGTGTCGACGACCCCTCCCCCCCTCCTCTTCCCTGTTGCAGGAGATGAGAGCGGGCTTTAGAGCACTGGATGGGCGGTTTGATGCCCTAGGCAAACATTTTGAGAACCTGGGGGCCAAAATCCAAGTTCACGACAGGCACCTGGACGTGGCAGAGGCGCGCATTTCAGACATAGAGGATGGTACCGCGGAGTCCCTTAAGAGGTTGGAGCGTGTGGAGCATATTCTCAAAGAAGTGGCGATCAAGAACGAAGACCTCGAAGTGCGCAGCCGGGGCAACAACATCCATATCCTGGGAATTCCGGAGACCACCGCCACGGGCCGACTAGACCTTTTTGTTGAGACACTGCTGGCTGGCATATTTGGGAAGGACTCCTTTACTCCCGGCTTTGTTGTGGAGCACGCACACCGCACCTTGGGACCCCGGCCCAATCCGGGCTGCCCCCCCGACCTATCATCGCACGTATCATGAACTTTCGGGACCGCAATACTGTGCTGCGCCTTGCCAGAGAGCGCGGAGACACCACATGGCAGGGTTCCAAACTATCCTTCTTCCCGGACTTTACCATCATGGTACAAGAGGCCTGTCACAAATACAATGGGGTCAAAGCCACCATCAGGAACTTAGGTCTGAAATATGGCATTATATACCGCCAGACTGAGAATTGATGTGAATGGCAGACCTTGCATCTTTGATAGCCCCTCTGAGGTACAGGATTTCTGTCGAGCATACAAGCAGACCACCACTCAGGCGGGTGCAGAAGGTGGTAGGCCTTCTCCTCCACACAGCGGCTCTGAAGCTAGCATGGAACTATTCTCTGGTTCCGGGACTGGTTGACATTATTGCACTGTTCCTCCTTCATTCTAGCAGGACTCTATTGGGATAATGTTATCCATCAAACAGTCACGTTTCAAATAGCTGGTTGGCTGACGTGGCGTTGCCACCCCCCATGGTGTACACCTTGGGTTTGTTTCTGATTACACGGATGTACCGTTTCAGGTTTTTTTCGTTCCACTGTAAAGCCAATTGGTACTCAACGTATTGTGGTTTATTATGGGTTTGCCTTGCTCTATTGGTAGTAAGGGTGGGTGAGGGGAGAGGGGGGGAACATCGCTACTGTATTGCCATTTGTGGTTTTCTTTTGTTTGGTACACTGTCATGGCTGGAATTCAATTGTTGGAGCTTATATTTATCACTCATGCTACGATTAACAGATGGCTCAGCTGGGTAATATTGAGGGTCCTGATGGCCTGTCCTTGAAGTCCTGGAACGTCAGGGGTCTCAATGACAACCGCAAAAGGCGGCATGTGGTCCATTATCTTATTCGACATAACGTGGACATTGCCTTTTTGCAGGAAACGCACTTATCTAAATCTGACACTGGTCGTTTCGCTTCTAGCTGGGGCGCGCACAGGTATTTCGCCAACTTCAGCAATTACGGTAGGGGCACGGCCATTCTCATTCACAAGAGGGTCCCCTTCCACCCCCGCTCAGTTATACCGGACACTGAGGGTAGATACCTAATTGTCACGGGGTCACTAATGGGTCACAGTTCCGCTTTGGTGTGCATATACGCTCCGAACACCGACTCCCCTGAATTTTTTCACTCTCTGCATGCCCAGTTTGCAAAGATAGATCCCACCCTTTTCCTAGTGGGGGGGGATTTCAATTTGCTACTTAACCCTGCATTAGATAGCACTGCTGACTCCCCCGGCGCTAAGCCGTGTGCGCTCCGCGCTCTGCTCGATCTCTGCGAGCAATTCTCTCTCTTAGACATAGGGCGCAAGCGCAACCCATCCCACACTGACTATACTCACTATGCTGGCCAACACAACACCTGGACTAGACTCAATTATTGGCTCGTCTCCCCTGGCATCTCCAGCTGGGTCTATTCCCTTGTGACTCTTGCAAGAACGTACTCGGACCACTCCCCGGTACAGCTTCTCCTTAGGGTTCCCAGACCTGAAGGGTTTGAACGGCAATGGCGCTTCCCAAGTCACGCCCTCAATGACGACCTTTTCCATACCGAAGTGCGCGAGGCTATTGAAGACTACTTCACTATAAATAAGGGCTTGGTTGATACCTGGGCGGTTCTATGGGAGGGCTTCAAGGCATACATCAGGGGTGTCTGTATCGCCAAACATGCTGGGGTACTCAAGGATCTCCGCAGCTCGCTCGCACGCTTAGAACGCGACCTGACAGAACTGGACAACGTAATAACACACACTCCTAACCCAGATGCAGCTGGGAAACCTTTGGCCCTCCTCACCGAATACAGGGACACTGCTGATCGCGAGATTCTTTACTTAGGCAAATATCACACCGCTAGGCAATACGGCGAGGGCGAGCGTCTGGGCCGTGTACTGGCTCAGATGCTTCGGCCCCCTTACAACAGGGCCTACATCACTGAGCTGCAATCCTCCACAAACCAGATGCTCTCCGGCACCTTGGAAATTTGTGACAAATTTCTTAATTATTTTACATCTCTTTATACCTCCAAGGTTGGGCGAGACCCCACGGCTCAGGAAGCTTATTTATCGGAGATCGCATTGGTATTCTTGGAGAAAAACATGCAGGACTTTTTAGCGGAGCCAATCTCCGAGGCAGATGTCCTTGGTGCCATCGATGCCCTTCGTTGCTCTTCTGCCCCCGGGCTGGACGGCTTTACGGGGGAGTTTTATAAGGCATACAAAGATCTTTTGGCTCCGCAACTAATCGAAGTATACGCAGAAGACCTCGAGAAACAAATTCTTCCCCCCACTCTCCGTGAGGCGGTCGTGATACTCCTTCCTAAACCGGGCAAAGACCCGTCGTTGTGTGGGTCATATAGGCCTCTGTCCCTACTGAATTTAGATTATAAGATCTTAGCTAAGATAATCGCCAATCGCCTGTCCCAGCTAATGGAATATATCATCTCGCCGGCTCAGTCCGGCTTTGTCCCCCGTCGATCAACTTCGTTGAATCTCAGGACTCTCTTTTCGGTCCTTCACAGGATTAATCCTGAGATTCCCGCCGCCGCAATCCTATTGGACACTGAGAAGACCTTTGATTCGTTAGAGTGGCCCTTTTTTATTTTGGTTATGCGTCGTATGGGAATGCCTGTGGGATTCATTGCCACCACTGCTCTATTATATTGCTGCCCCACAGCGCGGCTCCGCCTGAACGGCACGCTCTCCCGTCCCTTCTCTCTCTCACGCGGCACCCGGCAGGGCTGTCCTCTGTCCCCCTTATTGTTCATCTTAGCTATGGACCCCTTAATTCGGCATTTTCAGGAAAGGCATCTCCAGAGAGGCCTACAGCTCAACACTGGCCCTCTCCTGGTCTCGCTCTACGCAGATGACACCATCCTTTATGTCAGAGATCCCCAGGTGAACCTGGAGCCACTCATTAGGGACATCATCCGATTCGGTCAACACTCTGGCCTGGGCATCAACTGGCGTAAATCGGTTATTTTTCCCTTAACCCCCAGTATGACTTCATGGGACTGTGAGTTCCCCCTCGAATGGTGCTCTGACTCTGTCAAGTATCTAGGCATACACATTCATCTTGATTCCGCCCAGATCCTTCGCCTCAATTACGGACAGGCAATCAGCGCCCTTGAGGCTCAAGTGGAAAGATGGTTACGGTTACCACTGTCCATCGCCGGCAGAGTTGCAGTCATTAAGATGGTGGTGCTCCCTAAATTTTTGTACCTTTTCAATAATATTCCCATACCCCTCCCGAATAGTTTCTTCCTGACGTTGCGGTCACACCTTATCAGATTGGTCTGGGGGGGCAAACAGGCCCGCGTGCGCTGGCAGGTGCTCACTCTTCCGCATGAGCGGGGAGGGTTCGGAGTGCCGGATTTCCATTTATATTATCTGGTGGCCCAATGCAGCTATGCCTTCGCATGGTTCCACCCTGACGCCAGGATTCCCTTCCTCTGCCCGGAGGCTGACTTCGCCCTTCCCGAGCGGTTATCCACTGTGTTACCTAAGGACATACCCAGAGACCCTAATGATATTCAGACTGTATCCACCACCAGCTGGGCCTGGGAGAAACTGCGTCGAACCACCGGCGCCCCCTTACTTTATTCCTCAGCCCTTCCTATCCCCAACGCCCGCTGGCTGCCAATCACTGGCGAAAAACTGGTGCAGCGCACTCTGGCCAAATTTGAAATCTCTAAACTGGGTGATTTGTACCCAGATGGCCACATCTTCTCGGCGACGGAGGAGGTCCGCTTCCACGACGCCACATTTATGGACAGCTTTGTACTGGGCCGGATCCGCTCGGGCGCTCGTGCCACTCTGCCTGGTTTCCCCATCGAACCGGACTCGTTCACTCCTCTCTCGCTTGTCATTGAAAACGAGAGTGGGGTTCACCTCATCTCAAAACTATATAAGGTGTGCTCCGAGATGATACCGGTTAATGGCGACAGGATCCGTAAGCTTTGGGAGGAGGATTTAGGCCGTCCCATCACAGATGACCAGTGGGCTAAGTGCTGTGCAGTAACCAAAGAAGTGTCGCTCAACAGCAGGCATAAGCTACTACACTTTAAGTTCTTATGCAGAATCTACATCACCCCTGCCAGGGCCCATAGACTGGACCCGTCCAGACCCCATACCTGCCGTAAATGTGACGCACCTTATGCTGATTTTGCACACCACACATGGACCGGCCCAAAACTACAGTCATACTGGGTGGGGGTACATGAAACACTTGGCGATATGACTGAGCTGTCACTGGTCCCCATACCTGAAGTGGCACTGCTGGGATATGTGGCCAACTTCCCTAAAAGCACTAGGAGGTTTGCGTCTCTCTGCCTGCTGCTAGCCAAAAGAGAAATAGCTATTCACTGGGGACGTAGGTCAACCCCCACTTTGCAAGGCTGGCTGAGCAGTCTGGCTTACTGTAACGTCAACAGCTAAATATATTCCAGTACACTGCCTGGCTCCTCTCGCCCCAAGGACATCTGGGGTCCATACAGATCCTATGTAGAAAAAGCTCGTCAGGCCACTGACTCCCAACTAGAACGGGGCATTGTCCCTACGGGGGTTGGGTGACTTACTTCGCCCTTTCCAATGTAATTGATTTTCTCTATTTTGTGGTCCCCTGCAATGCTCCTGTCCTTTAAATTATGTTATTTTATCTGAGGTGGTTGGGTGCAGGTGGGCATGTGGACTCGCTGCCGGGGAGGGGGTATTTGCTCTTGGTGTGGAGTGATGGCCTTCGGGACTGAGTTTTGTATATCTTACCAGTATGCTTTCCCTAACAGCCATTTTCCAGTCCGATTACTGTATTGACGCCTAATGCTCCATCTTATCTTTATCTATTGTGATGACATTGACAGTTACCACCTATGACTATTTCTGTATGATGTACTAAATGGTAAATAAAGTTTAAAAAAAAAAAAAAAAGCTGCATACACATGCTGCAAGGGAAAGCCTGAGACATGTTGTCCAGTGCTACTTTTAGTGGGTGGCACAATGAGTGCAGCAGCCCACTTGTAGCATTTAAGATATATGCCTTAGGTACCTTTAGTACCATATGCTAGTGACTTATAGGTACATTAAATGTGCTAATGAGATGTATGCCAATTTTATTGTGTTTAAAAGGGAGAGCACAAGCACTTTACCACTAGTTAGTAGGAGTAAAGTGTGGAGAGTCCTACGGCCAACAAAAATGGGTTCAGTTGAAGAAAGCAAACATCTAGGGTAATACCAAGCAAAAGATGGGCACTTTCAATATGGTCATATACTTCAAGAATACAGACCACTCTGCAAAGGACCTCAGATGGACAATAGTTGAAAGAATTGAGGAGAGTAGCTACACAACAAAGCACACGAGGATGGCACAGGTAAGAGCGGTGGGGAGGGACCGCGTGGGGGGTGTTAAGTCAACAGACGACAGAATAGGTAAAATTAAGTAAAAAAATATATAAAACCCCTTACCTTGCGCTCGCCACATCGAGCGCAAAATAAGTGTATTTTTTTAATTTTTAATTTATTCCTTCGTCTGTTGACTTCCCATCGCCCCACCGCTCTTACCTGTGCCGGCCGCGCCTGAACCAAAGACAAAAACTACTATATAAAGATTAGAGTTAGATTTTTTTTAACTGCCCAAAGATGAAGTGAGGCTTAATAATGAGGTGAAATTGTCTTCTTTATCACAATAATATACTAACAGTAGCCCCTTCCCCCAAAAAACGCATGCTTCCAGGCTCAGTTACTGCTGGATGCACACAGATTGTCTCATACACATTACTCCAAATAGTGTTTTTTCAAAGATTTCTTTGCTTTAAGGTTCATGGCATCTCCAGAAACTGTGGCGATAACAAATAAGAGACCACCTTCACATAGGCTATAAATATCTACATCTATTAGCATGGTGATCTCCAATCATTTTTAACCTATTTGTGTAGAAAAACTTCATATGAGCTGTTTAAAGTTTCATACCACCTCAAACTAAGTCTGCAAAGCTTTCCTGCTCGTAGTGCACTTGGAAGAACTAGAATGCTGAAAAGGCTGGCAGTTTGACATAAAATAGCACATAAAATCATCTAAAAACGAAGCAAACAAAATGCCATGACTTCCTGTTTTCCGTGGGATAGACTAATGAAACTGATACCATGCATGAATAGTTTTAATTTCCAGGCAGAGTGTGAGTTGACGCTTAAATGCACCACGTCATATAACTATAGAGAATTGGAAACTGAGGTGGGACATTGTAGACAAGTACCTGCAGCAACCAAAACCCATGTGTTCCATGGACCCTGAAGTGGCAAAATCAAAGCCCTTTCCCTTTAGTTTTTCAGCATGGCTTGGTAGAATGCTCATTACATCACCAACAAAATCAGCAACTTCATTCTGCCATCAAGGCATCAGCTGCATTTCTCCCCAGGACTATGTCCATTTGCTTCATGGTCTGTTTCTTTCTTCTTGTCCTGTTCTCTTATGAGTATCTTTTGCAGTGATCACATTGCTTTAGTGATTGACAAAGCAAAGAGTCCTCTCTGGGAGGCATGGGATGAGAATTTCTTATACAATTTTATTTTGCGTAGACCTGCTACAGTAATGTACTTATTTCGCACTTTATACACAAGCATTTGCTAAAACAAATTATTTTACTGCAGATGCCTTTAGCAAATTAAATGCATAAAATGTTGTGATTCTAATAAAACTTTCAAAGTGTTTTCTTTTTCTTTTTTCTCTCCTTTCAAATCAATTAAGGTGTTAATGTTCAAAAATGTCTGCCTCTTTAAACAGCCAGAATCAGGGGAATCTGGCTTTGTTTTCTCATCACACAGTCCTAATACTTTAGTGCCAAACCCGGCACAGCACTCAAGATTTCTGAAGTCACATCTGAACAAGCATTCAAGATTAATGAATGATGGTGGAAATCAGAACCTGTACTAATGAGTGCTGAGTGGTTGGGAAAATTAAACATGCATTAAGGATTAATGAGTGGTGGTGCAAAGCAGCACATGCACTAATGATTACTAAATGATGAAGCAAATGCGAACATGCATAGCGGTGGTAATTCTTGCATATTGTGAGCATCATGTCACAGTGGCGCCCAACTCTCATGTAATGCTTGCACTGGCATAAAGATAGCAATTTTTATTTTATGTTGTGGGAGTCCATACCATGATGTCGCCCTGCCCTAGTATATTGCTTGCATTGGCATAATATTGGTAATTCTTGGTATTGTATGACCTTGGCACCAGGAGCGGCCGGCACGGAACGGGGGGGGGTGGGAGGGGCAGGGCGTGGGGCGGTGGTGGGGGTGTAACAAAAGAGAAAAAAATGTATCCTGCCGCCGTCTCTCTCAGTCGGTGTTACAGGAACAGGAAGCACCCAGGCTGAAGCTCCCCGTGGTCACTGTGGTTCAGCACTCAGCCAGGGAATGGGAGCCTGGGATTGTTCTCCACCCAGGCTGTAATGCAGCTTGGGTGGAGGACATGCAATGTGCGCATTATTGTTTGGCTGGCCCAAGACTGCTGGCAAAACATTCATGCATACTTAGGGAGTGCAAATCACTCCTTCCCTGCTCTGTCAGCAGAGCAGCCCCGCCCCGCCCTCAAAGTTGCCGCAGCAGGTAAAAAATGAAAGGATAATAACCCCATGTTATTTTCATTTTATTTTTCCTTTATTTCACTGCTGTAAAGCAGTGGGGCGACGCTCCTCTGCCTCAGCCAAGGAGCCGCCACTGCTTAGCACTACCTCAGTCCAAAGCCTCATCCTGTGGGTTTGACGCAGACTCAGGAGCGGCCGGCACAAATCAGGGGTGGGCAGGTGACGGGTGCAGGGCGAGGGTGGGGGGTAAGCAGGGTGTAAAAAAAGGAAAAAAAATGTCCCTCCTCGCTGCACCTCTCCTCCGTCGTCCCTCCGTCGTCTCTCCCGGCAGGTGTTCCAGGAACAGGAAGCACCCAGGCTGAGGCTCCCCTGAGCCAATCACAATGCTGCAATGCAGCGTTGTGATTGGTGTGAGCGCCGTGGTTTGGCACTCAGCCAGGGAATGGGAGCCTGGGCATGTTCTCCACCCAGGCTTTAATGCAGCCTGGGTGGAGAACATAAAAAGTGCGCATGATTGTTTGGCCAGCCCGAGACGCCTGGCAAACATTCATGCGCACTTAGGGAGTGCAAACCACTCCTCCCCTGCTCTGTCAGCAGAGCAGCCCCTCCTGCAAAGCTGCCCCAGAGGGGAAAAACCTCGAGTTATTATCATATTATTTTTCCTTTATTTCACTGCTACAAAGCAGTGGGGCGACGCTCCTCCGCCTTAGCGGAGGAGCCGCCACTGCGTAGACTGCATTTATATGTTTATGAGCTATCTCATTTTTCTAGCCATGCTATGGAATCACTTTTTCAACCATTTACTCACCCATTCACATACTTATTGATCCATCCTTTCAAATGCCTGCTAATTATCCATGCCCTGACTCACTCACTCATTCATCCATCCTTGCAAACATCCACGCATTAACTCCCTCTCCATTCACCCCCTTGTCCCATGCACAAACTTATTTTAGTAGTGGATTCTAAAAAGAGTCTTCTACCTCATGACATTCCAAGCATACTTTTTATTTTAGTAGTGGGGGATGGACGAGGTTATTTTGCACAGTCTTTGAAGTTTTCAATGTGAATTCTGTTAAATCTCTGCTTTTCATGGCCTTAGCTATGCACATTGATGAATGCAAAAGATCTTGCTTCTTACTGAAATTTCCTCATCATTCTTTAGTGATTTTAGGCACTAATCATGCATGCACTCTCTCACTCAGCCTTGCACGCGTACATCCATTCATCCACTCGTTGGCTCATTCTTGCATTCACTCACTTGCCCATCCACAATACCATACAAACAAACTCACTAACCAGTCAAGAGCCACATTAATTTATATTCCAGACCTACTGGCTTATTTTCATAGTTTACTTGCTGTACTGGAAGGATTCTAGTCTGCTTCCCGACCAGTAACTTATTTGCACTTCTAGTGCTATTCCCTCCCTTACAACCACTTTTTCTGTAGCTCAGTTTGAAAACTTAATATTAGCATATTTAATTCCAAATTAGGTCAGCTTTGAAACCTAAAACATAATATACAATTTAACTATTGTGTTTTGTTTATTGGCAGTATTTTTCAATTTGATTCTATTTGCTAAACATTTAGGGGCCAGATGTACGACCAATTTTAGCATGTGCAAACAGGTTAGCGACCCGTTTGCGCATGCTAAAATTGGAATGGCCATGTACTAACACAATTTTGCGAGGCGCAAATGAATTGCGACTTGCAAAAAAGTGTTTAGAGACTCACTATTTGGAAGGGGCGTTCCCTTTCA
This sequence comes from Calotriton arnoldi, assembly GCA_963921515.1. Classification (NCBI taxonomy): domain Eukaryota; kingdom Metazoa; phylum Chordata; class Amphibia; order Caudata; family Salamandridae; genus Calotriton; species Calotriton arnoldi. The sequence continues at coordinate 73,904 of CAWUFW010019532.1, forward strand.
AATAGCGACTCTCTAACCCATGTACGAATGTTTTGCGACCACAATTGCGGTCGCAAAACACTCACAAATTACCACCCTCTTCAAGAGGGTGGTAATGGAGTCGCAAAGAGGAAGGGGTCCCAGGGGACCCCTTCCCCTTTGTGACAGGCTCTGAAAATATTTTTTAAGGGCAGGCAGTGGTCCCAGGGACCACTACCTGCCCTTAAAATAAAACGAACATGCATTTCATTTTTTTTTTAAATGCATCCCGCTTTCCTTTAAGGAAAAAGGGGTGCATTTAAAAAAAAACTGCTTTATTTAAAAGCAGTCCCAGACATGGTGGTCTGCTGAGCCCAGCAGGCCACCATCCCTGGGAAGGCCTGTCATTCCCAATGGGCTCACAAATTGTGAGAGGCTCATTAATATTCATGAGCCTCGCAATTTGCGACCCCATTGGGAATCGCAAACAGTGTTAAACACACTGTTGTACATTGGATTTAGCGCCTCGCAATTTGCGACTCGCAATTTATCGCAACTTGCGAGGCGCTAAATCCAATGGTCGTACATCTGGCCCTTAGTTAAAATACTGAGAAACACTGGGGGGGCGGACAGGAGTCTCCGCACTCAGGCAGGATGATCATTGCCTTCAAAGCTAAACACCTGTGTAAGTGCTTACCATCCCCCCCACTTGGAGCAGATGAAGTCAATTGACACCACCTGCAAGACCTGCACTACAAACCATATAAAAGCAGCACACTAACAAGGACCAGGTTTGTCCACATCGAGTTCCTGCTTGACTGCTCTGCGCATCACTTCAGGAAAATGCTTCACCAGAGGAGGAAGAAAAATTTTACAGAGGAGGAGACCACCATGATCTTGGAGTTCATTGTGAGGCAGTACAAACGACTGCATGGTTTCCCCCTTACAGCACCAGTGGCACACAGAAGGCATCTCTATGGCAGCATTTAGCCACTGCACTCACAGTACAGGGGGAGGATGTCCGTACTGTCACTGACTTCAAGAAGAAGTGGCAGGACGAGAAGAGGTGGGCGAAGGAGAAGTATGCCAGGATTGAGGTGGCCAGAATTCTCCCTGGTGTACAATCCCAAGCTCGCCTCCATCTCACCTCACTAGAGGAGGATATCCTAAACACCATACACCTCCACATGCTCCATGGGCTCCCTGTGAGTGAGGTCCGCAATGTGGTACCAGGTAAATGTGATGACCAGAACATGGATATGAAATGTCTGTCTACGCTGCAGCACAATTGTGACTAAGGAAGATGTCCCAAGTATGTGTAAAAAGCATAGTGAGTCAGAGCCTCATGTGTCTCCTTCTGTACATTGCACCACAAGCCCCAGAATCCTTAGAGATGGGAATGGCAAATCCCATTTCCACTTTCAAAAACATGGGTCCAGCACTGCTGGCTTATACACTGATAAATGGCAATAGATAAAGTACCCCTTACACTTATCCAGCCACGGCAGGTGCAGGTAAAAGTGGGGGGGATAGGCAGGGGTGCGGGGGAAATCTGACAGACAACGTAATAGGGAAAATAAAATAAAAAGAACAATCCAAACCCCTTACCTTGCGCTCGCCGCTTCGCCGAGCACACGGTGAGAGATTATTTTTTTCTCTTTTTTAATTGATTTTCCCCATTCCGTCATCTAGATAATTCCCCCCACCCCACCCCTGCCCTGCCCCCCGCTGCTCATACCTGCACCGGCCGCGGCTGCACTTAGCATTTCTGTTAGCATGTAGATGCGTTGAGGAAAAATCTGACAAGTTGCACATGTACATTTTTGCTATGGTGACTTTTCTCTGTTCTCCTCCATTGACACATTCAGCCAGAGTTCAGTCATCCACTGTAGCAGAGGTCCCTGCATCTTCTGGGAGGAAATGACATCATCCACAGCAAGCCATACCACCCCCTCACAAACTGGTAAGTAAATCTGGTCAGGAGAGGTCCAAAAGCCTACATTGTCAGCAACCGACAGATGGACAAACTGGGCCCAATTCACAAAGGTAAACTGAGACGAAAGCCCAACTTTACGACTTTCGGCATTCAGACAGCACATTTACGAGAAGTAAATTCCCATTGTGAATATCGAAAGTCGTAAAGTTAGATATTCTTCTCAGTTTACCTTTGTGAATCAGGCCCATTATATGTATTCCATCAACAGTGCCAGAACTGTGAACTGAACTCTGAAATCGAGTGCATCACATGTGGCGACTGGAATGATAACTGGCAGACACACATATCTTTGTAGGTTCAATGATGTCGTACAGGATTCCAGACCCCACAGTAACATCTGCTACAAGGTTGGCTGTGACATCTGGTCAGGAACCACACACTGGGCAGATGCGGGAACCTAGTAAGTAAACCCAAGATTCATGTACCTGAATGCTCATAAAATGTTGATTTCATGTTGGCAGTATGTTGTATGTGTCCAACATCACTATTGTCGCTAATCACAACATGCCCACATATGGCATTTTAACGCATACCATATCTCACCATGGTGGCTAGTGAGAGGATGACACTAAATGTATGGCAAGTGAGTGCAGTATGTACATAATAGACTATATTGTGTCATATTAAGTGGAGTAGCTACAACTGGATTGTAAGTCAATGTTTTGAAAACTCTCATTGAAAATCCCACAGATCAAAATGTCTGGAAATTGGTGTGGATGAGGGTTACACTGATGCCAGTTAAGTTGTGTTATTTTGGGATGGGTGTATGGGCTGCTAAGGTGGATGTAGAGGAAGTAAAACATATCTATCAGGTGGCTGAACTGCACAACACAAATCCAGTGTAGGCGGCAAACATCCAAGCTTCTACATTTCACTACAATATGTATTTCAGCTTGCCTCCTCTCCTACCATATTCCCATATATATAGAGGTGACAGGATGATATATGAGGTTAGGATGTGTGATGGACAAAACCTCATTCATTGACAGCTAAGTTCTACCATGATTTCGTACATGTATAATGGGAGCAGAGGACACACAAAGATTGAACCTAACAAAGGTGTGATCTCCCAGTCCTAAATGGGTGTGGTGACTCAATAGGGAGGAAAGCACAAATGTGCCACAATATGTACCTGACTATTGGACATTTCACATATTTACTCTCCAATGCAATGATATGATCTGATGTGCAAATGTGAAACTGGTCTGCATGAAGATATATACTCCTTTAGATTTGTCAACAGACAACATTATACTCATGAGGCATGATGGGCCTAACAATGAAGGTGTAACCAAAGTTAGGCGGAGGCATTCACCATAATTATCCCCTTCCTTCAAATATCAGTTACCTTCTCATACACGTTTGTCTGTTAATATGATATCTCGTTGATGTCAGTGCTATGTGGAGCTGGCAACTGCTGCTGGTGACCAGGGGCCCACATGTAAAGCTCAGGAGGTGCACATGCGGCACACTGGACAGAAACAGCATATCAATGGTTGATGACAATGACATACACATGTTAACTCATTGCTATCATGCTGATGACTTAAATATGGCCAAATATGCCTCATAACAGCTGTTGGCAGGATACCATCAGTGCTACAGACAACACCATCCCGGAATATGCAAGATGTCCTGGCTGCAGCAGTGAAACCCACTTGCATCTGTCCATCAGGTAAGCGTGCCATAAAGTGTTTCCCTATTATGGATTCCATAATCCTTCCAAATATCCAAATCCCCTCCAGCATAGCAACTGTAGTTGGTGCGTAAAAAGGTAAATATATACTATTTCAGTTATGTGCGTGTCACATGTGCCTGTTACCATATTAGTCATGCAGATCATTAAGTATGGTGTCACTTCCATCTCAAGCTGCTGGATCGCGGACCACTTCTTCAGCTACACCTATGAAGAGCCAGGTTTAGCAGTTGACATCAGGGGGGATCGCAAAGCAACACAGAGCTGTGGCTGAAGCTGGTCAGTTTGCTTGTGCATTGTACATCTCCATTCCACACCTCAGTGCTAGGGGGTGAGCTGTCAAGTGTAGGTGTACCCAAACCAGGTCACATGTGCATCATCGGTTGATGCAAAGTACAGTAGAATCAACCCTTGTGTTACACCAATTCATATAATGGGTCAATTACTTATCCTGCTGCCACCTCTGTCTTCCAGGTGATGACAAAGATGAGCAGAATGGACCTTCCACCAGTGGTGGGTGACGGGCAATCGAAGGGGAGAATTCCCTACTCTTGCAAGCAGCAATTTCAGCTGCAAGTACTGCGAAGGAGAAAGCACCAGAGGAGGCTGCTGAAAGGAGGATGATGGAGATTATCTGGCCCTTCTCACAGAGGATGACGAGTCAGATGCCCTGACCAGAACATTTGTTACACCGGCCAAGATGTGCAAGGCCACCCCCCCCCTCCACCCAGCAAAGTGCCTCAACATCAAAAACCCATGATTGTCTCTCCTCAGCATAGCACTAACAAGCCACAGCTGTCACACACTCCAACACAGACCTCACTCCCTCACAGCCCTCACATCCAGGACAGACGTGGTAGTTCCCCTACACACTCCCTATACAGTGCATCCCAGGCATTGTCTCTATCATCTGAGGGAGGTACCACCCCTGGTGCGGTACAGGTATTCCCTGGGCACCAATCTCCTGTCCACAGACTACCACCTACCACCCTCTCCCCTGCTGGTGGACCTGGAGGTCTTAGCCATGGCCGCCCCATGCAGAGGGGTTAGCAGATGGCCATGGTGGCCAGTGGGAGGAGGACTTCTTCCAACAGCAGGCTGATGTGAGGCAGGACATTATTGCCATAGGGGCTACCCTGTAAGACATGTCTGAGGCACTGCAGGACATGCAGCAAATCCCATAGCTGGTGGATAGACTGACCCAGGTGTTGGACAGGATGGATAGATCTTGGCAAGACATGCCAAAGAAGATCAATGACATTATATCCATCTATAGGGAATAGAGTGCAAGACACCATGCCTTGGCCATGAAGATGATGGAGGGCATGCTGAAACTTATCCAAAGTCTCCCTTCAAGGTCAACACAGGGAGAGGAGCCATCACACCTACCTGCAGCTCATCACACCCATACACCTGTACCACAAACTGCACAGGCTTGCAGCAAAAGTATACATCTACCACCACCCCCTGTCCAGGCACTCCCCCCACCAAAACAATAACCACAACCCCCAGTCCAGGCACTCCCCGCACCTGCACATCTACCACCACCCCCTGTCCAGGCACTCCCCCCACCCGCACATCCATCACCACCCCCTGTCAAGGCACTGCCCCCACCTGCACATCTACCACCACCCCCTGTTCAGGCACTCCCACCAACTATACAGACACCATCAGCCCCTGTCCAGTAACTTCCCACTGTACAGGCAGATGTATCACACCAACCTGCACCTCGGCCACAACACAAACGCGCTTACTCACAACAATCCTCACCACCAACTTTGCGAAGTCACAAGCACAATCCCTCCTGATCACAGGAAGAAATATCATCCTGAACATGTATAAATAAAAGATGAATGTCCTCACAGCTCAAGACTAAGTTGCGTATTATGTACTGATGTTCAAATGTTTACCCTTGTGGTGGCCTAGAGATGTGAGGATGAATGTGTGTGAGTGACACATGTAAAAGTGTAACCCCATCAGTGCAACAAGCTATCATGTGCAGAGCAAATAACTACTCTCAAGGTATATGTCCATACCTTGAACATGACATTCAGAATGAAGTTAACAAGATAGAGAAAGATTGATCCAAAAATAAGTTTATGGAAAGAAATGCTTTTGAGAAAAAAAAAATATTCAGTCCGTTTGGAAGGGAGAAAGGAAAGCAGATCATGTTCTTTAAACAGAAAGGACTAGGGGTCTTGGAGGAGGGAGGGCAACATGAATAAAACACGTCAGGAAGCATCAGGGGAACCAGTCTATATACAAGGGGCAAAGGAAAAAAATGTCTAAAACAAAGTCAAAGTCCAACAAGGCAACAGTCCTTCTGGTCATCCTCTAGCTCCACAATGTTCAGATCCTCTGAATCCGAAGCAGGTTCCTGGCTGGCTGATGAAGGACCAGGTACCACACGGGGTTGGGATACAAAAGGAGTACGGGGAAACAGTATGGGGCAATGTACAGGGGGAAACATTGAGGGTGGTTTGAGAGGGATGTTGGGCTAGGGCGGGCAGACAACATGGCTGCACCCAAGGAAGTGACATTGGCAGTGAGGGTGGCCATAGATCTTGCAAGTAACTCTTGCATCATACGCACCTCAGTGCAGATCTGCAGCATGATGCGAGAGGACATGTCTGGCTGACCCTCACATGCCCCCATCACTTCCTGGGGTGCAGCCAGAGGAGTTACAACACAGGGAGGGGTTTGGGTGGAACATGAGGGGAGGGGTGTCTCAGGGTCGGAGCCTATATTGGGGTCTTCCTGGCAGCCACTTAGAGAGGACTAGTGGCAGGGGATGCAGCTGGAGACCCCGAAGGAATGGGGGCCTTTAGAGTCTGGGAAGGGCTGATGGCAGGCCCAGGGTGTGTTGTGGCCTACCCTGGGGACACCTTGCCAAAATAAAGTGGTGAATAGTCAGGGGGAGAGTCAATCTCCTCCCCCTGGCCAGAGGTGTTCAGTTCTTCACCCCCCTACAATGTCCTCAGCCTCCACCCGGTCCGTAGCACTTGAGGTGTGGTCTTGCTCAGTCCGGGTGGGCGCGATTCCCCTGCCTTCTGATGTAGAAGGTCCCTCCTCCTCCTCCTCCTCTTCCTCTTCCATTGTGGAGAGGGGTTGTGGCCGCCAGTGCCCCAACGATGTCCTGCTCCAACTCGGGTCCTGGTTCCTGGCACTCTTGGCTAGCTGAGCCCACTGAAATGGAAGACAAATCATAATGTAGTGGTTGTACATGTTAGAACGGCACACATAACTACATGAAGCAAGGGCAGACTCTGTTCTCCTCTGATCACACTATGCAAATATAAGTGACTTTGAGCCTGAAGTATGTGTATGTTCACTGTGATGTCCTGATTTGACTTGCACATAGACATCTTACTTGTAATTTGATGGCTTACACTTCTGTAGTGTCCAACCCTCACCCTCTGCATTCTTATAATCTGTGTTTCCTGCCATTGCTACATAGGCATCTTCCAATGCCAGTCTACAAAAGGAGATCAGAGACAGCCTGGATGGTATTGGAATGGTCCTGTGATATGGAGTCTCTGCACTGTTATACTTTCTAACAAATGTCAAAGGCTGTGCAGCATTGTATGTGAGAACACAAATGCAGAATTGGGTGTACATATCCAAATAGGTGCTGGGATATTAGCTTTGCAAGTCACAGCATCCAACACCCATAGGCCTCTCATCCACACACTGGGCAGTGTCTGTACCATTCCTTACCCAATGCACACATCAGTTATAATGCCCTTGGTTCACTGGTAATGGTGCTGGCAGTGCAATATTATATCGAAATGCATGTGTGGCTCCATTCCCCTGGTGGCATACAAAAACTACCACTCCCAGAATGCACTCTGCTCAGTGCATTCTATGTGCTACAGCGAGCCTTTGGCCTTATAATGACTGCTGCATTTGCATAGAATAGGTAAATGGAGGCATGGGACACATGATGGTACAGCTCTGTCATCCCTCACATCATACTTTTTAGACACATATTTCAGTTAATGCGCTTACCAGCTCTCTGCTGCTCATGCTCCTCCAGCTAAGCATGAAGGGTCGGCTAGGCTGCCCTCATGACCCTCCTGTACAGTGGCGATAGGCGGACCGGTGCACATGGTGCTGAGAGGACTGGCCCAAGATTTCCTGGGCCTTGATCCTGGCCCGGCGTTTTAGGTCCTCCCAGCTCTTACGGCATGCCCTACCCCGCTTGGTATAGATGCCCACTGCACTGCAGTGCTCCCCAATGATGGACCAGAGTCTGGCACGCGCTGCATTGCTCAACTGGTCCTCAATCCCTCCATACAGCTGAGGGAATTTTTCAAGCACCCCCTCTGCTAGGATAACCAATTCCCTTTGAGTGAAAGGGGGTGCTTTCTCCTCATATCCCTCAGCTATATTGGAGGTACTTAGGTTGGACTGGCAGGAGGATGGCAGAGGATCTGGTCTGTGACAGAGGATGACTCAGAATGAACAGAAAATAGCTGCCAGCATGTTCCTGTGATGTGTTTCCTGCCTACCACTTCCTGTATGTCATTTCCTGTATGAAAGAATGGATTCCGGTCCGGTTCCGGAAATTCCGGCCCGAATGCATACTCTCTGATTGCAGAGCGTATGCAACGCATGCAGAGCCAAGGCTCCGCTCATGGTGCCTACGCTCCATATATGGAGAGTACGCACTCAGGCCGGAATTTCCAGAAACGGAACCCATTTGTAAAGATGATATCCAGTAAAGTTTAGTTCAAGTATTATCTTTATTTAGTACGAGATAAGTAAAACACCACCAACTTGCACTTCAGCTTCACAGCTCTCACCTCCCCTCACATTCAAAGCATAACATTCTACCCATGCAGATAGTTCTATATTCCATTTCAAAATGAAGACAACTCTACACATCTTCCCCCTTGTGCACAAAGGGAAAAAAAAACCACAATTACAACTACATTTCAATGTGCAATACCACATAAAAAAATAACTGTCTCAACAAGTTGGAAGAGGGTCACATCCAATTATACATCAATCACAGAGAACTGGTTGAGGACCATTACATTTACAGACATTTCCTGTGCTCCAAGCAGAGCCATCAGCTAAAATAAGAATATTCTTCTTGACAGCTCTTACTTGAACAGGTTTTGAAAATTTGATCTCACCTTTGATTACTACCCCACTCTTCTTGGTTGCAACCCAATCACCTTCCTTTATGTCTGGCACTTTAACAGCTTTCCTGTCATTATAATGACTAGTGGCAGCCAATTGCTTTTGACACACATCACTCTCAACAGCGGTGCGATCAACCCACACACACTCTTTATCTTTCAGCCAACCAGGTACTTCCTTCGCACCTGGCTCACGTCCTTTGAGAGAGACGAACGGTGACACACCAGTCACAGAATGTGGTGTCACTCTATACGACCACACTAATTTCTTCAATTCTTCCAACCAAGACAATCCATTTGACAGCGATAGTTGTATATTATCCATTATCAAACGATTTATTCTTTCTACTAATCCATTAGCTTGGGGCCTGAACAAAGCAACCCTTTCATGTTTGATTCCTAGTTTACTCAAGAAATCCACCATCTTCCTCGATACCAACTGTACCCCATTGTCAGACACCAAGGTCTTCGGAATTCCCTCATTCATAAACACTCTCTCCAAAAATCCCACAACCTTGTCTGTATCAATGCAATCAGTAGTTTCAAGGACAAACCACTTGGAGTGGTAGTCCACCAAAACCATCACAAACCTGTTGTGAAAACCAAGTCTGGAAATCGGACCCAAGAAATCAATTGCTACTCTCTCCCAAGTACGTTTGGGAAAAACAGTGCAACTCAAAGGAGGCTGCCTCACAATCTTAGTCTTATCACTGTTCGTACATGGATAACACTCCTTCACTACTTCCTCAATGTCACTGTCCATTCCTGGCCACCAGAAAGACTTTCGGATCTTCCTCTTCGTCATGTTCCTTCCCAGGTGACCCTCATGAGCGATGTCAATAATCCTCCTTCTAATCCCCATTGGTGGCACAAATTGACTCCTCCTTAACAACCTCCCATGACACACACTCAACTCGTCATGTACATGATGATAACCCTTAAAACAGACATCATTCTCATGATCACCCCAACCTTCAGATACAAATTTCATAACCTGTTGTAGAATATCGTCCTCAGACGTGGCAAATGCCCACTCTTCCTTATTGAGAGCTAATTCCACCCTTTCACTCCCTACTACACTAATCTCCTCATCCACCACATCTTCATCCTGCACCAATTCCACCATATCAAGAGGCATCCTTGATAAACAATCAGCAACTACATTTTTCAAGCCCTTCACATATTCCACTTCAAAATTGTACTCTAGCACCGATAACATCCATCTAGAAATCCTGGGGGTCACATTACCCTCTAAACCCCTTCGCCCCTTAAACAAATGAATAAGGGGTTTGTGGTCAGTATGGACCTTGAAAGGTAGACCCCAAACAAAGTATCTGAAATGATTTATGCCCCAACAACACGCTAGAGCCTCCTTTTCAATAACTGAGTAGGATGTTTCAGCATTCCGAAGTCTTCTAGATGCAAATCCAATGACTCTTTCTTGACCATCATAAATCTGAGTCAACACGGCCCCAACTCCAACAGCACTTGCATCAGTGGTAATAAACGTTTTAGCATTGACCAGACCCCCCAGGATATTGCGGCATAGATTGTCAAATTTAGCGGCACAAAAATGGAAATTTAGCGGCACAAAAATTGAAATTTAGCGGCATTATTGCGGCACTCTATTTTACTCGTAATCATTCCTTTTCAGCCTTAAATCAATGGAAACTGTTTTAGTAGAGTATTTCACTTTGAAATAGTCTTGTTTAAAGTGTCTGAGAGTGTTTTTTTGCTATATTCTCCTTTGTGGTACATTCTGGAGCATATGTTAAAACAAGCACAATAGCACAGGGAGACACCCCTGACCATGGAGACCTCAGAGACACCACTGACCATGGAGACATCAGAGGCACCCCTGGCCACGGAGACATCTAAGGCACCCCTGGCCATGGAGACTTCAGAGACACCCCTTACCATGGAGACGTGAGAGACACTCCTGACCATGGAGACGTGAGAGGCACCCTAGACCATGGAGATGTGGATCGGTTTGGTCACGCAAATGTACCTTAACCAGCAAACAGCCCCCGAACTGCTGACAGCAACCCGACAGATGTTAGCACAACACTCTTAACATGCCAATCCCACTCAAACTGCAGACATTGCTCATTCCACTAACACTGACTCACACACACCCTTCAACCAGTAAGCATGCCTGCCACCAACACTACATCAGCGGCTCCGTCTAGGGCTTCTGCCTCCCTTTAGGCAAGCATTTGAGTGGTAAGTATAATAAACGGCAAATGCAATAATGATGACGCAGGCAGATCCCCGCTGCTCCGTGCACACACCAGGGCCCGTGAGGCCTGTGCAACCTGGTAGCAGTACTACCCACACAACACAAGCAAGTCACCATCACCAAGGACCAGAGTGGGCACTAATAGAAACTATGAAAGGTGCTCTCTTGCATGCGCCCTGGTGCACGAGGCAAGTTGGACTCTCTGTATGTTTGTCTATGGGATTGGTTGGGTTTGATCCTCAAGTACGTCTTAAAAACTAGGATTAAATGGTGCCTTAATATCTCTCTGAGGACACTATCCTTTTGTCAGGAGGCAATTGGTTTAAAATCCCAACACTGAAACCATACCAGTGTCCAGAGGCTGGTCATTTAAAATCTCACTTCTGACACCAACCTGGTGTCTGAAGACTGACGGTTTAAACTCTACAGTTGAAACCATTCTGGCAATTAAAATTGCTTTGATGTCTTCATCTGACATTTAAAAAGTTCACTCCTAGGAGGAATGGGGCAGAGGAGCAGAGTTTATTTTAAGTGTATGTGAAGGTGGTGGGTCCCTGAGACAATATATTTTTAGTTACTTGTGTCACAATATCTCTTTAACAGCATACTCAGGGGAATCATTGTCCTTCATATGTCCATGAATGTGGGAGACAAGTTCCAAAAATCTGTGATAGTGTACATTTTCGTGAAACTCTCTGTCTTTGTGCATAACACAGTTTCACATAAGTATCTACATCCTCCCTGGCGTCTTAAATGAGCTGGGAATCTATTTACATCAAGAGGTGGCAGGGGAGCAAGATAAAACAGTCTCTCAGCTATTCTTTCTCACATACCCAGTCATGCCATGGTTTATCGCAGGAGATCCTTGACTCTGGCTTATATCCTTCCATTTCTCAGAGACCCTACCACTCTGGAACTCCAGAACCTTATTTTTTCTGTGTTGGTAAGAGGGGATTAGGTATATAGCAGCAGATCATCTTGTCTCTGGCTGTTAAGACCGGCAGCTCCGCACATATTTTCCTGTTATTTCTTCTGTTTTATCAATGGGACCACCCATATCGACTGCATTGAAGGTAGGATTTCTGAAAGCAAGCAAACTTATATCAGGGTTCCATCACTTACCATCTTGAAAGACAAGCCAATCCTTCATTCTGTCAACAAAAAGTGGTGTATGAGGTGTTGCCATAACCTATTTGACCAACCCTCTTCCTACTACAACTGTTCGTTCTCTCCTCTTTTTGGACTTTGCGGTGTTGATAGTCTTGCCCCCGTCATACTTAATCAACTTTTTTTCCACTGTCTTCTGTTACTTTGTGTTTGGCCCAAATCTTAATAAGGGTAAATATCCTGCACCAGGAATGGGAATGATGTTTCATGTACCCCATCACTGCTAAGCATTAATAGCTCCAAGTGATAATGAACCTCGATGATCGCATCAGGAATTCAATGGCCACAGGCAGCAATGACAAGCAATGACAAGCAACAGCCCAAGGCATTACAGAGCATCAGTAATGGTCCCAGACAATAACAAACATTTTTTTCTTTTTATGAAACTTGCAATACTCTCTGGTAAAGAGAAGCCCTACAAAGGAATTGATAATTAGTTCTTTCCTTTTAAATACGGAGGATGTTAGACCCACTGGACAAAAACTGATCATCCATCCTGGCTATGCCAGAGTACTAGGAAGGATGCTTTTCCCTTTTCCTCCTGCCCTAGGGTGAAATTGTTCATATTTGTTATTTTTTGTGACCGCATGGAAGCTAACAGCTGCCCTAGGTGAAACAGCCAATAATTATCAAGGTCCTTTCACCCTCAGAACTACAGCAAAGGAGAACCAGGCGTTTTGGAGGACAGGCTGAACCGAGGCAGCTGACAGTCTTTGTGTACTCTTTGGAAATGAGCTCAGGCTACCTGGGTAGGTGGCGAGTGCCCTGGTCCTCCTTTTCCTTTCCCTGTGCGTAAGCTCCTGGCACTAGTTTATTTAGCAGTATTCCCTCCCATCACCACCACCACCACCAGTTAGTCCTCTAGGGCCTAGTTACCTGGAGCAGCAGTGTACACCCACAAGATGGCCACAAGATGTCCTCGTTCCCAAAAAGTTTGGAATTGAGAGACAATAACATCTGTGACATATGTATTCCCGTGTCAGCCTCGTCAAATAAAATAAAACAATATATCAGATCACAGATTCTCCGAATTTCGCGGTCGGTTTTGTAAAAAGCGCGGCCTTTTGACCAAACTGCCGATTTCGTGATTTTTTTGCAAGTCGCTAAATCGCGAAATTCTGTAGGGTCTGATTTACGTGAAAATGACCAAGAGTCGGAGCTCCAGCAATACAGCTTTTCACCTTATCAAATGCTTCACTACAAGCTTCATTCCATACAAATAGAACACCCTTCTTCATTAGTTGTCTCAAGGATTCTACAATCTCAGTGAAACCTTCCACAAACTTGGAACAATATTCCGCCAAACCGAGGAAAGATTTCAACTGATCCTTAGTAAGGGGAATAGGAGCATTCTTTACGGCAGAGACAATACTTTTTTGGTTTGATTCCTACGATAGATATTTCGTGCCCCAAATAAGTCACACAATTTTTCTTCAATTGACATTTTTCTTTCTTAATTGTCAGCTCATTCTCTTCCATTCTCCTCAGCACTTCATCCAACACCTCATCATGATGCGTACCATCCTTTCCTACAATTAACACATCATCTTGAAAGCAAAGAACATTTCTCAGCCCTTCAAAAATGTGTTGCATTACTCTCTGGAACACCGCTGAGGCAGATGCTAATCCAAAAGGCATTCTACAGTAACGAAATGCCCACAGCGGTGTTACAAAAGACGTGAGATGCCTAGATTCTTCGTGTAAATCTATTTGGTGATAAGCAGCTGACATATCGATCACGCTAAATACATCTCCCCCACCCATGGCAGTCAACATCTCTGAAATATTAGGTAACGGCTGCCTATCGACCCAAATATTTGTATTCAGGTCGCGCAAGTCCACACATAAGCAAATTTTCCCTCCTTCCTTAGGTGCCACCACAATGGGCGCCAACCATTCAGAGGCCTCAATGGGCTCTATTATTCCTTGCGCTAAGAGTTTTTTAAGTTCCTCATGAAGAGGTTCTCTCATGAGATGAGGCACACTCCTCACCTTGTGAACAACTGGCTTAGAATTATTTTTCAAAACGATTCTGTGAGAATTTTTTTTGAGCTTTCCCAGATGATCATAAAACACCTTGGGATACTTCTGCATCACAGTCACCTCATACGTATCAATATTGTGCACAACCAAAGTACTAACTGGTTCAGTGGCATTGGGATTTAGAATGATATTGAGATCTTTTTGATGACGCCACCCTAAAAGGTCAGACCCCTGTTTGGTCAAGTACACACGCCCAAAAACTTTGTTACCATTAAAGGAAATTACCATCCATCTCATCCCCACAATTTCTATGATTTTTCCACCATACCCAGCTGCTTTAATGTCGGGCTTGTCCCACAACAACATTTCCCCTGCCCACCTTTTGGAAAACGTTTCTCTAGAGAGTAAAGTATACAAACTCCCCGAATCCACCAACATTTCAATTCCACATTTGTCCAAGCTTATAACACAATGAGGTTTCTCTAATTTGTTTGTGCTTTCCTTGGGAACATCATCTAATGATAAATGTGGATCAACATTGGAATGCATTGATTTTTCGCAAACTTCTACACTCAACATTAGTTCACGCACACTTTCACAAGTGTCATGCACCTCTTGTACCCGAGTGAATTGGGTTTTACTTCTACAAACCTTAGCAAGGTGACCTTTCCTACCACAAGCTCGACATGTAGCATTCCTGCCCATACACATGGTACTAGAAGCAATATGGCCAGTAGCGCCGCAACGGTAACATTTAACTACTCTAGTATCAAATCTAGGAGTTGGAGAAGGAGTTTTCCCAGATTCATTAAATTTGTTAGAGGAGTGGAAACTCGTAACAGATTTCGCCTTCTTGGTTTCATCAACAACTGCATGTACTTCAGGTGCCTTTGGAATATGTTCCTTAGTCAACATTGAACTATTGCATTTGTCCACCTCCTTAATCCACAAATCTGTGTGCTCCAACCCTTTAGCAATTTGAATAGCTTCTTCAAGTGAGGGATCTTTGATTAAAAGTTTCTCTCTAATTCTTTTGTTATTAGTACACCTTACAATTTGGTCACGGATAAGAGAATCAGCTAATTCTCCAAATTTGCATGTTAGTGAAAGTCCCCTAAGCGCAGCAACATATGTTGCAATATCTTCATCAACCTTTTGAGTACGACAAAAAAATGTATGTCTCTCTAAAACAGTGTTAATTTTTGTAATGAAACGAATTTCGAGCATTTGCAATGTCATTTCATAAACATTACTTGGCTGACCATCCCCCATTCCTAAAGAAATTTCCAGAAGATCCTCGTATAAACGCCTCCCTTCAACACCTAAATGATGGAGTAATATGGCTTGTCTACGCACCGGACCATACTTGTCGGCTCCTGTTGCTAACACGTAAGTAAGAAACAATTTTTTCCACTCCTTCCATGGAATAGGAGGTTCACCAGGAGTAGCAAGAAAGCTAGGTGGTGCAGACAAACTTTGCTCAGGCATAATCACAGATAACTCCACGCAAATAGCATAGAATATAAACTATCCCAATCACATGTAAATACCTCCAACAAATGTTTAAACACAAATACAATCTGATTCAACAGTATGAACAGGCTACCTGTAAGAAAATATAGGTTAAACAAAATAATGAACTAATATAAAAAATTAAAATAACGACCAAAATAATAAACTGGTAGTCATCTGTTTCTATTAAAGATAATATGTTCAAGTTCAAGAAGATCGATGTGAGGAGTGAAGAATTTCTTTGTAGACGTAGATACAAACGTTTAGAAGTAAATGTAGTCGAATCTACTCTAAGATGGCCGCCAGAGGAAACAGAAACGTAGTGAAGGAAATTCCAGCCCAAAGAGTTAAAATGGCAGCCGCAATACGTGGTTTACGTATGTTTTCATTAGGCAGTTGGAGTCAGACATTGATGAGGCAGTGCGCGACAGTGCGCGAGAGCAAAAGCTCGTGAAGAAGGCAGCAACGCACGAGGAGTCCGCGAGAAGGTGAGCGTGACTAACAAACTTTCAAAATTGAAGAAGTTGAAGAATTTATCTTCAATGCTTTCTCTCCTTTAAACATCGCAGTGGCAAAACAGCGCATTGAAGAATTTATTCTCAACGCTTTCTCTCCTTTGAACTTCGCAGAAGTTAAACAGCGCACTCTCACACCGCCAGCATAACTTAAATGTCAATAAAATAGCAGGGCAGCAAGCCAATTCAGGTTGCACCGCTCAACGCCGGCAGCAAATGTAATAACAGTCTCTTCGAAATCGAAGGATTTAATCACACTGCTTCTTTTGTCCCATATACTTCTAAATCGCAGCTATAAAACAGCGCTCCTTCACACATTCAGCGCTAGCGAAAATGTAGTCGAAATTAAATCAAGCAGCAGTTCTATTCAGTTTACACTGCTCAGCGCTGGTAAAGATGTTGCCAAAATCATCCAGCAAGGCTTCACACGCTCAAATCTTCAAGAGGCTTTGTAGAAACACTTACAGTAGTTGTAGTGGTAGAAATCCAGGGGTGGAGGTGATAGTAGACTGCCCCCTGCGCAGTATGGGTTCGCCAAAACATCGCCAATGTAAAGATGATATCCATAAAGTTTAGTTCAAGTATTATCTTTACTTAGTACGAGATAAGTAAAACACCACCAGCTTGCACTTCAGCTTCACAGCTCTCACCTCCCCTCACATTCAAAGCATAACATTCCACCCATGCAGATAGTTCTATATTCCATTTCAAAATGAAGACAACTCTACACCATTCTTTCATACAGGAAATGAAATACAGGAAGTGGTAGGCAGGAAATACATCACAGGAAGTTGCTGGCAGCCATTTTTTGTTTTTTCTGAATCTTCCTCTGTCACAGATTAGATACTCTGCCATCCTGCTGTTCTGTAGCAGAGATCCCAAAAATGACACATAAAAGGAACGTTAGAGACGTGAAACAAAAGGTAGAACAGACCATTGAATTATGTTTGGCCTGTGAAAAGGGTGTGGTCAGGCACAACATCACATCCCAGAAGAGTTTGCTCCTTTGCATTATGGTACATGTAGTCCATATTTTGCGCTCGACTCAAGAGTTGACTATAGAAGTACGGTAAATTCAGGGGAAGAAGTGCTGTGTATCCCAGACACATAGGGCCTGATTCACCAAGCTCATCATCACTCACGGTGGAGGCCCCTCAGTTGTGGGGAAGTCGATTCAGTTGGGGACAAATAGTTAGGCCCCTTGCAATGCAATAGTTAGGCCCCTTTTTGAATCAGGCACCCATTATCTAAAGGTCCTGAGAGGTCTCACACATGCACATACATTTAATCCTCTAAGGCAATGGATTCATTAAGGACATTGACAACACTGATTGCTGACATCTGCATCTGACCTAATGCATGGCCAATCTTTGACTCCTGTCAACAGCTGTTGTTTACATACATTACACTTTAGGCTGCTGTGTGCTGAAAGACTCCTCTCGACAGAAGGAGGTTAAGTACAAGAACATCTGGAGGAGAATACTTTACACCAACGAGCCACACAAAGGACAGGAAAGAACTCTAAATGTACCATGTTTATACTTAAATAGGACAGTGGTCTGTTCCTGAGCTTGTTTCTGCCCCTCCAGTAGGTGTCCTGAGTAGGTGTTTCCACTGTTTGGAAGAGAGAGGTACCTAATTTCAATGGGGCACCCCTTTTGTAGCCTAGAGGAGCTCTTTTCTGGCTGGCAATCGTGCGCAGGGAGATAACCTTTCTTGGCTGAGGGGTTATTCTGACTCCTAATGTAGCAATTGGAACTGCATAACAGAAACAAACTGATATCTTGAGGACAGAACCCGAGGCGACATTGAGTGGTTTGTATGAGCATCACTGAACCTGTAATTTCTCATGTGCTGTGTGATTTTTCTGTGAAATTTCAGCGTGTTTTTAAAAATCTGATCTTTAATGTGTTTCTGTTCATCCTCCATTCTTGAGGCATTAGATAAATGTTTTTACTAAATTACCTTTATCGATTCTGTCTCATTCTTTTGGTGATGTTCTTTGTCTCTAGAAATCTATATTCATGGGGGGGGCGTGACAAAGCAGTCCGACATGGCGGACGTGCTTCTGTAGAGCTCTTGTAGCCCTGTCACAATCTGCAACTTATCCTGCTGCCATCGGCTCTGAAACGACGTTCCTGTTGTCCCTAGGCGATACCTATGCCCGCCGATGTCCCGGGACCTGCTTGTGACCCCCCCCGCACCAGCAAGAGGAGTGGCGTAACATCGATATGGAGGCCTGCCAATCCCCGGCCTCGCGTACACGCCGGCTCTGGAGCGTGTAGCAGGAGCTTCGCTGCTTGGAGCGGACTTGGTGGCTCCTATTTACAAATTGACCGGAGAAGGTCGTGGGTGGGGACGGTGAGTGGCAGCGATGCGGGGGGAGCTGCGGAGGCCAGCCAGTGGCTCAGTGGTCGTATCGGACCGCGGCGCGTTCCCCCTCAGCCTGCGCGGTCCAGTGTGGCGCACTTCAGAGACTTGGGTGGCGGAGCCTATCCAGGAGCCTCCATTCCTCCCGATGGGTGAGGCCCGTCGTCCCACCGTATAAATATACTTTCCTGCCAGGGGCGCTGACTCGCTGTTTGGGGTCTGGAGGCGCATCGGGCCATCAGCAGTCGTGTTGGGCCGCAGGCTGCACAACCACCTGTTTCCGGGCGGCCTGATTTGACCCCATGTGCTGTGGCCTTGGGTGGCTGTCGGCTTGCCCTTGGGCCCCCCGCTGCCTGGGACTTGGCAGGAGCCCTAGTTGAGTGATCTGCTGCCCCCCCTATAAGCCCGTGAACGGCATTAACGGCTCCCCCCTCACTGGGGCACACGAGGGGAGTATCTGGAGTTGTACTCCCCCCTGCAGGAGTGACGCAGTTCTTGGCCCAGGCACCCCCTGACCACCTCGGGCCCTGGTCACTGGTGCGGGCAAATCAGACCACGGGACTTACTGGCTGCTGACCCAGTCAATATAAATCCACGCTACCGACGTCCTGCATGCGCTGCTCTGGCTCGGAGGATGTAACAAGTAGTTGTGGCCTCTTAAAGTATCCTGCTCGCTTGTGGCCGCTGGCCCCCGGAGATCTGCCACCACCCTCTCTACTTTTGTACCCACCACTTGGAACTGTGTAGCTGCCTCATATGCCCCCAGTGAGACTATTTCGCCACATCTGGTCCATAAATTTATAGATGACCTGCCTCCACGAACCCTGGCAGATTCAGTAAGGGAGAAATTAGATGTTCCAATCACAGCAGAAGAGCTCCAGACGGCATTGTCTGAGATGCGATCGGGTAAAGCACCTGGCCCAAATGGCTTCCCGTCTGAATTTTATAAGAAATATCAAACCCTTCTACTATCCCCCTATCTGGCAGCACTGAATACGTCCCTTCAGCGTGGGTGCCTTCCCGCGGACTGGCGTCACACAGAAATTGTTGTATTCCTAAAACCCGGTCGACCCCCTGAACAACATGCCTCGTATTGCCCAATTTCACTTCTTAACATCGAAGCCAAACTCTTAGCCCCAGTTATAGCCAACCGCATAGTACCACACATTACGAGTCTAGTCCACCCTGACCAGGCGGGCTTCGTGCCGGGCCGTGCTACGCGACACAATATCCGGCATGCACAAAATGCCATTGCATCCGTGCCCCAGTGCGGGGGGAGCATTAACGGCTCCCCCCGCACTGGGGCACGCAGGGGGAGTATCTGGAGTTGTGCTCCCCCTTGCAGGAGTGACGCAGTTCTTGTCCCAGGCACCCCCCGACCACCTCGGGCCCTGGTCCCTGGTGCGGGCAAATCAGACCACGGGACATACTGGCTGCTGGCCCAGTCGATATAAATCCGCGCTACCGACGCACTGCATGCGCTGCTCTGGCTCGGAGGATGTAACTAGTAGTTGTGGCCTCTTAAAGTATCCTGCTTGCTTGTGGCCGCTGGCCCCCGGAGATCTGCCACTGCACTCTCTACTTTTGTGCCCACCACTTGGAACTGTGTTGCTACCTCATCTGGGATGGTACAATTCTGGGGACAGATCCCTGTTATTGAACTCTGCGAGGCATGACGAAGGACAAGCTTTCAGGTGCGGCTGCGCGCCAAAGCACGATAGATAAATATACTGGCGCTGCGGCCCAGCTGTTCAACTCGGGAGACCCGACGCCATCCATGCCTGATAATGCTGCCATACTAGCCACCATAGCATAGTCCAGAGACACGCTAGAGGCCAAGATCGGAGCGGTTGCCTCGGATGTCATGCTCCTACGACAAGACCTCCGTAACGCAGTCCAAAGAATAACTGAAGCCGAAACTAGGATATCAACTACAGAAGACACAGTATCTATTCTCCAGAAGAAAGTATCCTCTCTGAAAACAATCACGAAGGGGCAGGCATTACGCGCAGAAGATGCAGAGGGGTGCGCCCACAGAAACAACCTCCGTTTTGTGGGGTTCCCTGAGGGCTGTGAGGGCGGCGATATGGAGGGCCTCCTGGTTAAATGGCTGATGGAGTGGATCTCACCTGGTGTCCTGTCCCGTTGCTTCATAATTGAGCGTGCACACCGGGCATTGCACCAGAAGCCGCCGCCTGGCGCTCGTCCAAGGCCCATTATTGCCAGATTCTTGAACTATAAGGACCGGGACACTATCCTGCAGCAGGCTAGGCAGCGGGGGACCCTCCACTATACATCACATTCCATTATGATATTCCCTGACTACACAAGGCTGGTCCAGCAGCGCAGACAATCCTTTACAGAGGCCAAAGCTAAACTCCGGTCCCTTAAGATCCAATATTCTCTTTTATTTCCGGCCAAACTGCGGGTATCATATAAATCACGTACACACTTCTTTGAATCATCTGAAGAGGTCTTTAATTGGACTGATGAAGTCGTCAAGCTCCGGACCCACACACCGCCCAGATTGGACTCAGATTCCTCGTCGGGGGCCCAGGTCATAAGATCTCCCAACTTCAGGACAAGTAGCGCAGCAGATCGCGCTCGAAGAGGCGCTCCAAGACTCGCAGCAAGTCCCGCATCCGCTCCACAGAGGCCACCGGGGGACAGATAGCATCCTAGCTCCGTCCTGTCATATCACCACCTATTCCACTGCCGATGGCACACCTCTTGGGGCTACTTTTATTAGCATTTCCCTTGACTTTGAAGACACTTGTATGCACAAGGGACGCTCCTGGGGGATCCATTGGCAGAGGCTAGTCCCTGGCCCCCGTTGGGGTCAGGACACCTTTCTTGCCGTGACAGATACTTCAATGTTTCCTGAGGTATTGGGGAGGGGAGAGAGGGGTGGGGTTCGGGTAAGTTGTTGGTTTTGTTGCAGCTAGTGTCTTGTTTCCACAGTGCATGTACACGGCCTCCTCCTCAATTCTTACTCAGGCAGTGCTCTTCACCCACATATACCATTGATTACCACAGCACTAGATATGTCCAGATCACAAGATAGGTGCCTTTGTATTATAAGTTGGAACGTCCAGGGCCTACTCAACAAGGTTAAAAGAGGGGCTGTGTTACGCAAGGCAAAGCGTCATGAAGCCGATATCCTCTTCTTGCAGGCAACGCACTTATTGGGTAATAAGACAATATGCCTGTGACGTTTCGGATATGTGCAGACTTTCCACTCTGGATTCACTCAGGGCTCCCGGGGGTGGCCATATTGATCCATCGCAGAATCCCCTTCATTCACGAGAAAATATGGACAGATCCCCAAGGCAGATTTATCATCGTCACTGGTACACTATACGGTGAATCGCTCACCCTAGGTAGTGTATATGCTCCTCCGCCATTAGCCTGGAACCTAATAGAATGATTGATGGGACTATGGGCAGAAATTCCACAATGTCTGACAATAGTTGGGGGTGACTGGAACGACATTATATGCTCCCAGATCGACCGGTGGCGCAGCACGGACAGACCTGTAGAACCCCGAGAATCAAAACTGCGACTTCTACTGCAGGGGATGGACTAGGTTGACACTTGGCGGCGGCTTCACCTGTTGGATACGGGCTACACTTACTTTTCCAGTACCCATGGGTCCTTTTCCCGAATCGATTATATTTTCCTATCAGCCGGTCATATACATAGGTTAGATGCGACAGCGATACCTCCTAGAGGCCTCTCTGATCATTCCCCTACGCTATTAGACTTGCGACTGGGGTCCGTGCGCCCCCTTCTCCGATGGCGACTTTCTACTTGGCACCTCCACGATGAACAGTAGAGGGAACATTTACGCACCGCCATCTCTGAGTACTATTCACAGAATACTGGGGTGGTAGAATCCCCCGAGACCCTCTGGGAAGCTATGAAGCCGACGCTGAGAGGGGTGGACATTGCATATTGCACGGCACAGCGTAGGCAGCATCGCGAGAAGCTAACTCAAGTGGAGGCCCAACTCATTGACCTGGAGCGTAGGAGTAGGAGCGGGGATAGAGGCATTGCACGTCGGCAATTAGTCCACACCCAGCAACTATACGACAGTGAATTGATGGATGAGGCTAGAATGACGTGGCTTGCTACGTGCAGCAGAATCTATCAATGGGGGGATAAATCTAGTGCGCTTCTACATCGCCTCTGTCAGAGGACGCTCTGCCCGATGACCATTCCGAGTATCCGTGGCTCTGCCGAGGCTGTGCTCACTGATCCGACACACATTGCAGCAAGCTTTGCCAGATATTATGAGAATCTATATGCCCCCAGTGAGACTATGTCGCCACATCTGGTCCATAAAATTATAGATGACCTGCCTCCACGAGCCCTGGCAGATTCAGTAAGGGAGAAATTAGATGTTCCAATCACAGCAGAAGAGCTCCAGATGGCATTGTCTGAGATGCGATCGGGTAAAGCACCTGGCCCAAACGGCTTCCCGTCTGAATTTTATAAGAAGTATCAAACCCTTCTACTATCCCCCTATCTGGCAGCACTGAATACGTCCCTTGAGCGCGGGCGCCTTCCCGCGGACTGGCGTCACGCAGAAATTGTTGTATTCCTAAAACCCGGTCGACCCCCTGAACAACATGCCTCGTATCGCCCAATTTCACTTCTTAACATCGAAGCCAAACTCCTAGCCCCAGTTATAGCCAACCGCATAGTACCACACATTACGAGTCTAGTCCACCCCGACCAGGCGGGCTTTGTGCCGGGCCGTGCTACGCGACACAATATCCGGCGTGCACAAAATGCCATTGCATCCGTGGATCGCCTCGGAGAGCCAGCGGCACTCCTATTGGCAGACATTGACAGGGCATTCGATTCCCTTAGTTGGACTTACTTATTTGCACTCCTGAGCAGATTAAATTTCAGCCCCAGTCTCCTCAAATACATCCATCTCCTATATACTGACATCACCGCCTCAGTCCGAGTGGCAGACTCTACATCACCAGCTTTCTCTATTAGGCAAGGAACCCATCAGGGCTGCCCCCTCTCTCCGTACCTCTTCGCATTGTCCATGGAGCCCCTCGCGGCCTGGGTGCGGATAGATGCGCAGATTTACGGCTTTGAGTGGTCCAGAGAGACTTCCGACCGCAATGCACTCTATGCGGACGATGTCCTATTCTTCCTCACGCGACCAGACAGGTCGGGCCCCGACTACTCCGAATTATGCAAATCTTTGGAGAGACATCTGGTCTCTATATGAATACCTGCAAATCTTATCTGTGGCATCTACGGGGCGTAGGACAAGTGGGCGAATGGGCACGCGAGGTGACGACAGTGCACGAGGGATTTAAGTATCTTGGGGTCTTTTTGTCGTCCTCCCAACTTATATCTTGGGAAAGGAATCTGGCCCCGTTGTGGACGCAGATCAATGAACAGACCCATTCCTGGTCCCACCTGCTGCTCTCCCTATTTGGCAGATCCACCATCTTCAAGATGGTCTCACTGCCTTGTTTATTATATCAGCTTCAAAATCACCCATACCTGATCCCACCCATCTGGTTTAGACAACTCAATTCAACTCTCCGACATTTCCTCTGGGGAGGCGGAGCAGCTCGGGTGGCACTAAGAACATGCTTCCAATCCACTTACTGTGGAGGATTAGCGACACCAGATGTCCAAGCATATTATGCGGCCTCACATCTGCTTATCCTGAATGATTGGTGGTATTGGGACAGGAGAGATCCCGCTTACGCAATTGAATGCCTGCAGATGGGTAATATGTCACTCCACATGATTCTATATACGAGCTCAGCCCTGAAAGCGCTGCCCCCGGCTACCATCACGGTATTTAAGATTTGGAAGAGATCATTGCAACAAATGGGATGGTGGGGCAGGTTACAGAAGAGATGCCTTTATGACACAATGGTCTCCTCCCTTCCCTGGCTGGGCTATCTGGGTTCTCCGGCTGGGAGGACATAGGTATTTCTAGGGTGGGTGATGTCCTTCATGGTCATACCCTGAGGTCCTTTCAAGAATTGCAACAAGAATATACAATGCATAGATCACAATTCTATAAATACCTTCAGTTCCGCCATGCCTTTTCCCCATATCTCACACACCAGGGTACCGTGCCGGACTTCAGCCCCATCGAAGCTAAAGTATTTATAGGGGACCTTGGGGAACATAAAATTACCCAAATTTACCGAACATTAGTAACAAACAGCCCCACTACCCTTGATAAAACATGAGCGGCGTGGCAGCAAGATATCGGCCCACTAGATGATGAAGACTGGGCAGAGGCACTGGAATCCCAAAGAGCTGCGGCTATTGCGGCTCGATTATGATATATTCAATTCAAGTATCTTCATAGAGTATATTACACCAGATATAAGCTCTGGGGGCCGGACTGATTGCATCTCCGCTTTGCCTGCGGTGCCAAATGTCAGATGGTACTCTTATACACACGGTGTGGCAGTGCACCACACTCTCTAAGTTCTGGTGGGGGTTTTCGCATGTCTGTCAGAGGTTCTCAGGTGGGACATCCCATACACACCTCACCTGGCCCTGCTCCACATCACTGATGACATCAGGGGTAACATTTATAAACGTCATTTATTACTTTTGGGCCTTACATTGGCAAAGCGCGACATTGCAAGGGCATGGAAGGACGCGTCCCCACCACTGGTTGGGGTGTGGAAAAAGGGTCTTGAGTTTTGTATGGGGTTAGAATTGCCAATCTTTAAAGCAAGAGGTTGCCCGCAGAAACACCCCAAGATTTGGAAGAGGTGGGCGGAATACTGTGGGATATTTCTGGAACCCATCTCAGCGGCCTCCATAGATTAATATGTGACGATGAAAGTGGAGATATGCGATAGACGTGGTTGTGGGTGTATGAATAACAGAGCAATGTGGTTCGACCGTATATGTGATATGCGGTGTAGCAGTAACATGACATCACGGTTCCCTGTTGGGGCAATGTGCTATATCGTTGTTGTTTTTCTATTGCTTGATAGATATCAAAAAAGTCAACATCTTATTCATGTGCATGTATCTTGTATTGTTTGGCTACCTGGCCACGCCAGGTCCATTGTGACTGCTGACAATAAAATTTGTTATGAAAAAAAGAAATCTATACTCATGGCTGAGAAAGGTGCAAAGTTTGTGTTGAAACATTAGTTTGAGATAACCATTATCTATTCCAGGTCCTCAAAGGATAATTGTTGATCCCCTGAATATTCTAGTCCCTTTTAGTTCAACGCAAGATCCATCGGAGGACCTAAGTGATGTTGGTAGTAGTTTTCTAACTGACAAGAGTGATAGATATTGAGGAAATGGGCCTAATGATTTGAGTTGAGTTATACCAAAAAGGAAAAGTAGTAAGTATGGTATTTGCCTAGATGACCCCCCGCTTCCGCTGGATCAGTTTTCTGGTGGCTTGTCAGATGGTTTATTATTGACTAATAAAACTGGGATGTAAGGGGGATGTTGATGTATAGATTTCTGTTAGTTTAAGGATCAGTGAATTTCTTTGACTAATGATAATTTTAATGATGAAAAACGACCAGACCAGGTAATGAAAGTATAGATAGGATTGTGGAATTGTGATAACAGAAATATCATGTCCTTTGTTTTGTGAGAATTAGTATAGATGCGTTGTCTTGAAGTTGAAAACAGGTCCGACGTTGCAAAAGATCCCGGGATACACACGTACGGGTGGGTCTCAGTGTGACATACACTGAGTACGTTTGTCTGCTATTTCGAGGGTGCTGTGCGTGAGACGTCGTCGCCAGTATCACCAGTGAAGGGAAACTTTGTGAAAGTGTGACAAATTAAGATAGTTGGGATTGTTCTAGAGTGCACTGGTCAGAATCTTAAAGATTTTCCTTAAGTGAAATTGTGCTGGACAAGGTTTTACGGAGTTTGAATGGAAAATTTCTGAGTGTATGAAAATCTGTAATTTCTTTTAGTGGAGCAGACAAGAATTGTTTTATGTATGTTTTGTGTTAAAATGTGTTGAAAAAGAAGAAAACTGAAATTGTAAAGGGAGGGTCAGAGCTGCGAGGAGTTGAATTGACATCATAAAAGTGCTGTGCTGCGATAGGGCGTTTGGTGTAGAACTGTGCTGAGATTGGTCGTTGAGATTGCTCAGTGATTGGAAGTTGGAACGGTAATACGGAGGTAGACTTTCCTGAAATAAGATTGATTTGAATTGAAGAAAGAGATATCATGAAATTCTTTAAGCGATTAAGGGGCCTATTCACAAGGAGCTATCGCCGAATTAACGGCACTTTATCGCAGCCAAAGTTGTGATAAATATACCTCCCCATTCACAAGCTGGTGAAAACAGCCCACAGCACCAGTTTACCCGCGATAGCAGCCGCAAAAAACATCGCCACAGAGGACCCGCGCAACTATCGCTAATGAGATGCAGAGTGGGCGTTCCCGTGCCAAAAGGCGTGACATCACACCTCAACATTCACAACGACCAGCCACATCGGCGATAAAAACACAAAACAGGCGATAAGGCATGTTAGCACCAGGAAATCTACACCTGCTCTGACCTGGTGTAAAGTCGGACGGCAGCCTGCAAACCAAAAGGGAGCACAGCCCAGGGCTACATCGGTAGGGCAACAGACGCCATGGAGCCACCCATCATGCGGCCCGGACACCCAAGAGGGCCACAACACCCACCGCCACCACCCCCAGGACCACCCCTCCCTGTCACCCCCCCGACCAAAGACATGCCACATCAGCCACAAATAAACATGTACAAAATATTCCGCTTGATGTCGCACAATCACAACTGGTGACATGCATGTGTCGTCACAGAAATGAGCAGCACACATTCACTTTCGAAGCAACAAATGAAACTTTATTAAAATGAACACCGAAATGAAATGAAGACACATGGCCGCTCCCCTCGGGACAATACGTAGGTCACAGCCTGTAAGACAAAAAACATGATGAGAAGGTGTGTCCTGCACACATCAGAGGACAGAGAGAGAGCGAAGGAGAGAGCGAGGAAGAGAGGGAGGGAGAGAGAGAGGGAGAGAGAGGGAGAGAGAGAGAGAGAGAGAAGAGGAGAGAGAGAGGAAGAGAGGGAGAGAGAGAGAGAGGAAGAGAGGGAGAGAGAGAGAGAGAGAAGGAGAGAGAGAGGAAGAGAGGGAGAGAGAGAGAAGGAAAGGAAGGGAGAGGGAGAGAGAGAGGGAGAAGGAAAGGAAGGGAGAGGGAGAGAGAGAGAGAGAAGGAAAGGAAGGGAAGGGAGAGGGAGAGGGAGAGAGAGAGGGAGAAGGAAAGGAAGGGAGAGGGAGAGAGAGAGGGAGAAGGAAAGGAAGGGAGAGGGAGAGAGAGGGAGAAGGAAAGGAAGGGAGAGAGAGAGAGAGAGGGAGAAGGAGGGACACTGCCGCCCCCGCGCACCCAGGCACCACTGCTCACCTGCTGCCACCGGTGTGTCTCCAACCACGTGCCGGTATACACTGCAAGCCACCAGGTCTGCAATCTGTAATCGAGGCCAGAGTCAATCATGGCAGAGACAATCACACTGCACACGGCAACAACGCCTGCCCATCCTGCGCACACATGCAGCCGCACCCTACCCCCTCCCGCCGGCCAGCGCTGGCTGTCCGCACTTGCGCACCCAGGCCCCACTGCTCACCTGTCACCAACGGTGTGTCTACCAGTGGGCACACCACGTGCCCGTGCAAGCTCCAGGCCCAGGTCCCGCCACCATGGCATGCTCCACATCATGCGGACCCGTGCCGCTGCCCAGCAGGTCCCACACATGACGCTGAGTCCTGAGGCATCAATGGCAGAAACCACATCAGTGCACACGTCATCATCGCAGGCTGCACACCCGCTCAGCAATTTCGGTGCCACTAACCCTGTGCAACCCCAGTCAGCGCCACGTGGTGGTAGGCCTGTGACGGCCGCAAGGCTTCGGGTGCCACTAACCCTGTGCACAACAACTCATGGGCCCTTTATGATTGAGAATCGTGGAACGTCCGTCATCCAGTCACCACCGGCAGTGGGGAATGTGACGTTGTTGGCCCCTTATATTGGCGGGGTCACATGGCCTGTGACGCCTGTGCCGGATGGGTGCGGTGTGCGTGCAAAGCTGCCCCAGGGAGTGGTTGTGACATGCTGACAACTAGACTAGTGACCTGCACACCACCAGCGAGTACGCCTGCGACGGGTAGTAATGAGGGCCCCCCCTCGGAGCGTTAGCGGAGTGGTCTGGCCTGCCGTACGCCGGACCAGCGCAGGGCTTGCAACAATGACTCGTGGGCTCTGGGCGTGGTTCAGTCCATGTCCGGACAAGGAAGTGACTGATGCGTGTGTCCCTGTTGTAGTGTTCACGGGACCCGGTACACAAAATGCAATGTAGCCCCCTCTGACTGGCATCCCACAGGATGAACATCATTGACGCAAGGGAAGTCACTGTCCCTACATTCATCCACACATTCACACATGAATGATGAAAGACATGACACAGCAGTGCGTCACTGGATGTGTATTGCACATCCAGTGCAGTTATCAAGCTGGAGCGGTACAGGGCAATGCCGAGCACACTACACAATATGGGCACGTGGAGGGCCAGCCAGAGTCCATCCAGGGATGACATGTACTGCGGAAGAGGAAGGGTACAGTCCGCAGTCTGGTCGCCGTGTCATTGGTCGTCAAACAGGATATGGAAGTCCATGTCGCTGTCCAAGGTGAGTGCATCGGAGTGTATCGGGGGTCAGTGGAAGGTCATGAGGCCATGTGCGGGACCAAGCAGAAACAGGCCTGTCCTGTCGAGCAGTGTCCGGTCCCCCGACTCCAGCCACAGTCTCCACACTGATGACTGTCGACACCAGCTCCTCCATGTCATCCAGCTCCAGCTGTGGCGCTGGGCCCCCACCTCCGGTCTGCGTTGCTGCCTTCTGGTTGGCGGTGAGTTTCTCCTTGGTCTTCCACTTGATGTCATTCCATCGCCTCTTGACCTCGTCCATTGTCCGCTTGTGCTCTCCGATGGCATTCACCTTGTCGACGATGTCCCGCCATATTCCATTTTTGGTGCCCAATGACACGTTGGAGGTGACGAAGAGTTGTTGATGGTGTTCCATCACCTCCGTGACTATGATCCTGTTCGCCTGTGGACTGAACTTGGTCTTCCTCGTCTTCTTGTCCTTGCCCTTCCCTGTCCCCGAGGTCCCAGGCTGGTCGTCCGGGGTGCTTGTGGGGTTGCGCTCGTCCTCTGCGCCTGCTCCGGCTGCCTCCATGGTGCTTGGGTGTTGGTCAGTTTGTGTGTGGGTGTTTTTTCTACTTTTATGGTGATTTTTGACGCCTGCCAGGTGTGTGTTGCAGGCCTGGCGCTGCTTGTCGCTGATTTCCTCATCGCGCTTTGGCCCATCGCGTGTTTTTTGGTGTTGTGGTTTGTGTTTTTATCTCCATCGTGGTGGTTGTATCGCGGACATTGTCCGCGGTTTTGGCAGACTATCGCTTGCTACCGCCTTGTTGTGAATTCCACGTTGACACAGGGTTATTTTCCCGCGATAGGCTGCGATATTGAAAGTTGCGTTACGCTACTCTTGCGGTAGTTATCGCACGTTCTTGTGAATATACCCCTAAGAGCTTTGATACATAGAGATGAGCCTATTCCTACTAGGGAGGGAGTTCCTGTGGCTCCGGAAGGGACGCCAGCTTTGTATATGTCACTGGAGAGAGGACATCATAATTGTACTTGGTTGGGAAACTGGGTGAGGTATACCGAGAAGGATGTTCCTTTGGCTTTCCCACAATATGGAACTTTTACTGTACGAATTTTGGAAAAGCTGAGGAGACAAATGAATGACATGAAACCATTGCCTAGACCTATGCAATTTGAGGCCCTTGAAGAATGGGAACATGTAGCTCATCAGAAAGAAAAGGGGAAATATAGAATAGATATAAAAATACCTAACCCGATATGTAGAAGCTAAATGGGATTCACAGAAGAAAATGTGGAAACAGGATGCTGCAGAGGGTGCTCAAATGTATCCTGTCAGAGTACTTGAGAATAAGGAAGGAGAAAAATGTAAACAGAAAAAGAAACATTTAGAGGATGCACAAGCCCAAGCTCTTACATTAAGTGAAGAGAACACAGATGAAATAGATGATGAGTTATTGGATGAGTTATTAATAAATCGAGCCCCACCTTATAACGAAGAGCAGACAAATTCGGGAACCAACCCGTTTTTGGGGATAACATCAGATGCACCACCTTTACCCAGTGGGTCAGGTCCTGGAAATCCCTTTTTATCCGGTGGACAGACCCCTGGTGAAGGAGTATTTAATTCTGCTATGACTACTGGTCCAGATATCCGTCCCTGTTACTATAGGTCCAGTTGTTCCTTTGTATCAATCCGGAAGTGGACCTTCGCAAGTACATGTTATGACAATACCTACTGGATTGTCGATAATGAATATCATTACACGAGAACTGAATAGGGAGCAAATCAATAAGAATGCAGCATATGCCAGAGAGAATACTGCGACACGAGGAAATGGGATGGGAACTAGTGAGAGGACAATATCTATGATGGAAGGAAGAGCAGACTCTTTGACTGGTACTTCTGAAAACATTCCTGAAACACCAAGTAGAGGCTCACAGGCTATGACAAGGAAGGTATTACAAATGGGGACTCAAAGATTGATGACACTTGAGGCACCGCGTTTAGTAGAAATTGGTGGGGAACCCCGTGAAGGAGACGTGAGTAAATCCATAGGGCCCACCCTAGAAGAACTTGATGATTTGTTAGGGATATAGCTCCATCGACTATTGCAAAAAATACTGCAGAGAAAAATTGTAAAGAAATGGATGTTAGTACAGACAGTACCTTAGATATAGATAAGTTAAAAGTAGAACTAGAAGAGCTGATATTGGGAACCATTAGTCCAGAAAGGTTAACGAAATACCGTGACAATATGTTACTGTTCATGTGCAAGGATATTACTCAAAAAGCTAGAAACGCCCACAAGATATTTGTTAAGGTGGCTCAGAAGTATGGAGTGGATGTACAGGAATCAAAGGCATTACAGAAGAAATATTGATTGGATTTTAGTGACAAAGATTTAGAAAGTTTAAACCCACCAGGAAAAAGTTTGCAGATTAAAGATTTATTAGCTACCCTCCAACGATGGGGAGAAGTAGAGAGATGGCAAGACAGATGGGCAAAAATAAAAGAGGAACCAGTAGTACCTCTGCCTCTGTATCCCATGATTGAAAGAGAAAATGGGGAAGCAGGCAGAGACAAAGGCATAACCATGAGAGAGGTGCCAGGAGGAGGTTAAGTTCATGTCCCTTGGACTAGGTCAGACATATTGTCATTCACAAATGATTTTCCAAAATTGAGAGACAAACCTGTTGAGTGGTATGAGCAAGTCGAGAGACTTGTAAAGGTTCAAAAGTTTTGTTAAAGGATTGGATACCTTATTTGACATTGTTGTCCTGACTGATTTATGGACAGAATGTAGTATTGCGGTTGATTGGACAGAAACAAAGCCTGCTAGAGATTCGAAAACTGGTGCACGTCATCAGGGTAATGAGAAATTATAATCAGGTCATTACCTATTTGAAGGGAAAGATTTCACCGAAGGAAACTGATTGGATGAAAATAGACAGGAAGACTCATGAATTAAAGGAGACTGTGCATGCTTATTATGAGCGACTCCTACAGGCATTCAAGCAATATAGTGGAATCGAGGGTGTGTCAGAAAAGGATATGGGACATTTTGTGTATCGGTTTGTGTATGGTTTAAGACCCGAAATAAGTGCGATGATACAGCAGCATTTGATTTGTTGGCAGAGTAAACCGATTGATGAAATTCTTTGTTATGCGAAATATTGTGGAGATGACATTGATTCTTGGCATAAAAGTTGAAAGAGAAGCTGATGTTGGCTGAGATGAAGGCAGCGAAAAAGGGTTACATGGGGTTTGACACCGATTTCTTAGGAATGATTCAGGGAAATGGTCAAACAACCACTGGAATGCAAGGTGTAGTAGGAAACTCACTACAGAATTTGGTGCCTCAAGGAAGAGGAAGAGGGACTTCTATAGAGACATTAAAAAAGACTTGTCCATGTCACATTTGTGGCAAGTGCGGGCATAGGAAGTGCTAGCATAAGTTTAATCTAGCAAATCAGGTAGCTCGACAGCCTGTACCAGGAAAGGTGATGCAGTCTCAGACAGGTGATGTGATGCAGAATCAGCCAATGCAGAGACAGAGAGATCAGGATTTGAATATGCCACAAGCTTCTAAGCCTCATTTGAATGGTCAGGTGCAGAATTACAATCTAAACATGAGTTTTCATACCAATGATCAGATAAACACGAATGCACAGGTGGCTTCACAGTACCTAGTGCAAGTTGATGACAGTGATTCTGACATGTCCAAAAGACCGTGCCAGAGGGTGGAGGATATATTTGTGCTTGGCGCATCCTTAGAGGTAGATCAAACTGTTCCCTATGTGGATGGCAAGGTAAATGCAACATCTATTTCATTCCTTGTAGACACTGGTGCTACCCATTCCACTGTGAGAACTTTGGAAATTCCCTCCTCTCGGGAGAAAGAATCCAAGTTGCAGGAGTTTCTAACTAATTGATATCGAGCCCTGTGACTGAGCCTGTACAGGCACAAATTGGGTCATTTGAAGATTTACATAAATTTGTGGTGTGCAACTCAAGTCCAGTAAATTTGTTAGGACGAGATCTGTTGTGTAAACTAAATTGTTTCATCTATTGTACACCCAAGAGAATAGAATTCCATACAAATGATGAAGATGTGGTATTCAAAATGCCCAAACAGAAAACAGAAGTAGAAGGATTATTTCCTCTATTCACCGAAAACAATTTGCCACTTTGAATTGGCATTTTTTGAATAAAATTGGATTCAAAGCACTCACAAGACTCCTGAATAACTTTTATTTGTCACATCATGACTACTTGATCTATTGCTGGAGAACAGTTTAACCATCTGTTGATTTTGAAACAGATAATCCTGTATAGAATTGAACGCTCCTTTTAATTTGTTATTTCATGACTCTGACGAGATGTGCGAGTTATTAATCCAGCTACCTTGATGCTATTACCCGGATATGATGTTGTGATTGACGAGGCAGATCATGATTGTCTGGATGTGACTGAATTGTGCCCTAAACCATGTCCTGATATTATGGATGTTCCTTTGCCTGAATCAGACCATATGTTGTTTGTGGATGGATCATGTTTTCGAGACTCTGGAGGTACCTTGCGAGCTGCTATGCTATTTGTACGGTAGGGGGTAGTGGAAGTGTCATGGTTGAAAGGACTGTATTCGGCTCAAGTGGCTGAGTTAATTGCACTAATCAGGGCTTGCAGCATTGCTGAACAATTGAGAGTCACCATATTCACGGACAGTCAATATGGATTTTGGGTTGTCCATGATTTTGGGCAGTTGTGGTCTCAGCGTGGGTACATGACCTCTTCGGATTCATCAATACGAAACAGAGGGAGGGTGAAAAACCTATTGGTGTCACTACAACTGCCGGCACAAATTGCAGTGGTAAAGTGTTTAGCACATCGACAGGGAAAGGATTATGTGAATGTCAGAAACCGCTATGCCCAAGAGACCGCGCGCTATTGCACCTTAAATTCTTACGTCTTTAATGGGGATCCGTTAAAGGAAAAATCTGATACCACAGAATGCTGACTAAAGTTTTCAGTTGTAGAAGAGATTAAAGAGTTACAGGATGCTGTGCCACAAACAGCGAGAGAACGGTGGATTAAAGCAGGATGCCAACCTCGACAGGAAGATGAGGTGTGGTATCCCTTGACGGGAGGCCAGTCTTACCCAATAGTTTATTGTCACCCATGGCAAGGAACTATCATGGTCCTGCACATGTGGAAAGAGATGCTATGCTGTGCCTCTTTCGACAAACCTGGTTTAATCCCCAATTCAGAGCCATTGCAGGAGTCCTAAGCCAGAAATGTGTGGTATTTTAACAACAAAATGCAGGAAGAAATACATTGGTCTGCACAAGTCATATTGGAAAATCAGGGTTCCTTTCAGCAGGATGCAGATTGACTTTGTGGAAATGCCCCCTTGTAATGGATTAAAGTATGTTTTAGTGATTGTGTGTCTGTTCTCTTGTTGGGTGGAAGCCTACCCTACAAGACGTAATGACAGCTTAACAGTGGCTAAACTGCTTCTTAGAGAGCTGATACCAAGATTTGGATTTCCGACCTCTTTGGATTCGGATAGAGGGTCTTATTTCAATAACGAGGTGATACGAATGCTTTGTGCAGTACTCCAGATTGAACAGAAGCTGCATTGTGCCTATCGACCTGAAGCGTCAGGAGTGGTTGAACAAGTCAATGTAACATTAAAAGTCCTGCTTGGCAAAAGTGTGTGCGTCTACTTCTCTGAAATGGCCTGAAGCTTTACCTTTGGTGTTGTTGAGTTTGAGAAGCATCCCAGACAGAAAAACAGGACTGTCCCCGCACGAGATAATAATGGGGAGGGCTATGGGACAGCCTGCAGTCCCAGCAAATCAGCTTGTGAATATAACTGATGATTTGGTACTCGATTACTGTAAAGGATTGGCTGATGTGGTGCGTTCTGTGTCTCACCAGGTTGGGGAAGCTAAAACCTCAGCTCCACAGGAGCAGTGCCATGATATGTGCCCAGGTGACTGGGTACTAGTGAAGAAGCATGTGCAAAAAACTTGCTTGGAACCTCATTGGCGTGGGCCATATCAAGTGATACTTGTAACCACAACTGCTGTCAAATGTGGTGGTCTGCCTAATTGGGTACATGCTGCCCACACTCGCAGAGTCCCATGTCCCCTTGAAAATGCAGGGCCTGTAATGGATGAACCGGTGGTTGCAGATAGACGTTCAACTCAGGACAGTCACAGAGTAGAGGGGGCACCAGCGTACTAGGTCTCAAGATGCTAGTTCAGACGAGAGTCAAGGAGTGTTGGTCCCAGTTGGTAATGAAGGTCAAGCTGAAGGGGATCAAACTAGGCGAAGTATTGACTCAGCTAAGGTGAACAGCATAAGCAAAAAGCGAGTGCACAGTGGAGACCGATGGCCCAGAAAAAGTGAAAGGCTGAGGCATCTCTTGACTGAAAGCAGAATACCTGCAACTGTGATCGAAGTCTTGAGCCAATCTGAGCAAAGTCACACAGATGACGAGCCTACAGTGCGCAGAACGAAAAGAGCAAGAGTACCAAGTCAGAGATATGCTGCTCCAGAGTGGACGTATCTAGCAGCTGCAAATGACTGGGAAAAGCATATTACGCTTTCTTCTTCAAAGACTGCAACTCACAAAAACCACCTTGAAGGAACTGTCATGAGAGAAGCAAAGGAGAAAGACCGAGAAAACATTTCATGAGACAAAGTACACTGCAATATACCAAAACTGTGAACTGAAATACAACAAAGACAACAAAAAAGAATACATTGTTCAAAGGCACAAATAAGGAAATTTCTGGAAGCCTCACGTTAGAAAATAAATAAAATGAATGAGTTACCCTATCCAAGAGTTGGAAAATCCAAATCAGGCTTCTTTAAGGCATAAATGCATATGTGCTTGCTTCTTAACAATATTTCTCAGAATGTTTGTATTGTTCCTGGTAATACTAAACTTACCCCACCATGTATATGTAGAGTCTAATATTAACCCAACCCCAAGTACTACACCGATAGAAGAAAAGAATGATATGGGTGTAACTAATGAATCAACTGATACAAATTTATACCATGATCAGTCTATTAATGACTTTTCGTTAAATGTGTTCACAAAGTTACCGTACAATTATGTATATACTATTGATGAGAGGGATTGCTATGTGTGCATGTAATTACCTTCTTCTGTTTCGGAGGGTGTAACCTAACACCACCTTCCATTAACATATGGTATTTCTTGTAGTGTGCTAACCAGTTTATTCTATTGCAAAGAACAGTTTCAATATTACTATTCAAATTACGACTTGATTTTCTCTGAAGTGCCTGCCAAGAAAAATGTAAATGTTATACCAGATGCATGAAATGCAGAGATAATGGGAGAATTCTTTCAACCTACATTAACTATAGATATATAAGTATGCCCATCTACACAATCTGACATGTGCTTTACATTGCATAGAAAGGGATTTAATGAATTCTGTAGAAGATGGGCGTGGCGAAATAAAGAGGAAATCTGTATCTCAAATAAAGATACCACCATGGGCACGCAGGGAGGGTGAAATGAAAAAGGGGGAAGCATATGCTGCCATGGCTCTGGATTGACAACATAAGGGAAAACTAAGCATATTGAGACGGAAAACGGATCATAATAATACATTTGTTGGTTCCAGTGAATGTGATCATACCTTCCTATTGGTGGGAGGCTGGGGTAACTACTTAGCAGGGGCAGATCCTGTATTTCCAGGATTATATTATGTTTGTGGGAGAAATGCATATAATAGGCTGCCAAAACAATGGTATGAATTCTGTAGCATGTGTATTGTTTTCCCAAAAATGTATCATGTGGGACAAAACAGTGGAACCAATGAAGGAAAACACACTCATTTAAGTAGGGGAATAAGTGCTGCTGAAAACATAGGGGATATTTTTGGTGCCATAATACCATCAGTTGGGGTAATTCTAAATTCACACAAAATTCGGAAGCTTTCACCTGTAGTTAATCGGCTATCAACTGATACTGCTGGAAGATTTCTTGTTATAGATATGGAAATGGTTGCTATCCTATCTATGGTTTGTCAAAACAGAATTGCTTTAGATGTACTTCTTGCAAAGGAGGGCGGAGTCTGTCGCATGTTAAAGGTTCAACAGTGTTGCAAATATTTGCCTGATAAAAGCAAAGATTTGTGGAGATATATTAGCAACATTACTTACCTAGGAAAAGAATTAACAGAACTGAAAAAGGATGGTGTATGGGACTCAATTTGGGAGGGATTTTCATCAGTCGGAAACTGGTTTGCAGCATTGGGAGGAAGCTTAGTGGGGAGAATACTAACGCCATTACTCACAATTGCTATTGGCCTATTAACCCCTTTGCTGCTAGGCCTTTTCCCCCCCTGTGCTAAGCCTTTTTTTGGCTATTTGGGGTAGTTCGCGCTTAGGCCCCTGTAACGTTTTGACCACATAAGGTATCCACGCCAAATTTGCGTCCTTTTCTTCCAACATCATGGGGATTCTAAAGGTACCCAGGGTTTGTGGATTCCCCTGGAGGAGACCCAGAAATTAGCCAAAATACAGTTAAATTTTGTTTTTTGGGGGAAAAATGGGAAAAAAGTGCTGCAAATGAAAGCGTCTGGGTTTTTCCCTGCAAATGGTATCAAAAAAGGGTTTGTGGGGCTGAAATCACAATTTTCCTAGCTTTTAGGGAATGACAGACTTTTGTCAGAAAACCCAAAAATTTTACACAGTTTTGGCATTTTTCTGGGACATAGCCTATTTTTGCTATTTTTTGTGCTTTCAACCTCCTTCCAGTTAATGGTAGAAATAGGTATGAAAGCAATAATGGATCCTGGAAAGCTATACATTTTAGCAAAGTAGACAAAATTCTGAATTCAGCAAGGGGTCATTTGTGTAGATCCTTCAAGGTTTCTTTATAGAAACTAACAGTTAAATATAGGAAAAATTGAAAATTAGTTGAAAAAAACAGCCTTTTGTGTCAACGTTTTCATCTGTAACTTCTTCTAATTATGACAGCTCTTTGAAAGCAATATACCGTTACATCTGCGGGACCTTACTGGTTGTGGGGATATATAGGACTTGTAGGTTCACCAAGAACCTGACGAACCCAGATCCAAAAACTGAGCAGCGACTTGCAATGGTTTTTTATTATGTACCGGGTATATAGCAATTATTCTGGGAAAATGTATACATGGAAAAATCGGTATGAAAGACACCTATGTATTTCTGAAATGGGAACAAAATATAGAGTTTAGAAACAGTATATATTTGCAGAGTTCCGAAATTGGGAATACTCATACTAGCATGAGAATTATCGGTCATTTTTCAAAATGACTTCTTTTTTACACATTGTCTTTCATTTGGAAGGCAGAAATGCATTGAAAGTCAATAGGTAATAACATTTGCTTTACAAACCTGAATTACCCTAAGTCTCCCGATAAAAATGGTACCTCACTTGTGTGGGTAGGCATAGTGCCCACAACAGGAAACGGCTCAAAACGCAACGTGAACACACCACAATTTCACAATGAAAAATTACCCTTTTTTGCAAAGTGCCTAGCTGTAGTTTTTGAACCCTAGCTCTGCCGGCACCTAGGGAAACCTAGCAAACCTATACATTTTTGAAAACTAGACACCCAGGGGAATCCAGGATGGGGTGACTTGAATGACTCTCACCAGGTTCTGTTACCCAGAATCCCTTGCAAACCTAAACAAATGTCAAAAAAACCACATTTTCCACACATTTCTGTGGTGGAAAGTTCTGAAATCTGCGTGGATCCACAAATTTCCACCCACCCCACGTTCCCCAAAGTCTTCCAAGAAAAATGGTACCTCACTTGTGTGGGTAGGCCTAGTGCCCGCGACAGGAAACGGTGCAAAACGCAACGTGGACACACCACAATTTCACAGTGAAAAATGACCCTTTTTTGGCAAAGTGCCTAGCTGTAGTTTTTGAACCCTAGCTCTGCCGGCACCTAGGGAAGCCTAGCAAACCTATACATTTTTGAAAACTAGACACCCAGGGGAATCCAGGCTGGGGTGACTTGACTGCCTCTCACCAGGTTCTGTTACCCAGAATCCCTTGCAAACCTAACAAATTGTCAAAAAAAACACATTTTCCTCACATTTCTGTGGTGGAAAGTTCTGGAATCTGCATGGATCCACAAATTTCCACCCACCCCATGTTCCCCAAAGTCTTCCGAGAAAAATGGTACCTCACTTGTGTGGGTAGGCCTAGTGCCCGCGACAGGACAGGGTGCAAAACGCAACGTGGACACACCACAATTTCACAGTGAAAAATGACCCTTTTTTGGCAAAGTGCCTAGCTGTAGTTTCTGAACCCTTGCTCTGCCGGCACCTAGGGAAACCTAGCAAACCTATACATTTCTGAAAACTAGACACCCAGGGGAATCCAGGATGGGGTGACTTGACTGGCTCTCACCAGGTTCTGTTACCCAGAATCCCTTGCAAACCTAAAAAATTGTCAAAAAAACCACATTTTCCTCACATTTCTGTGGTGGAAAAATTTGGAATCTGCGTGGATCCACAAATTTCCACCCATCCCGAGTTCCTCAAAGTCTTTCGAGAAAAATGGTACCTTACTTGCATGGGTGGGTCAAGTACCCGCGATAGGCAAGGGCCCAAAACCTATTGAGGCGACATCAAAATTACCTATCACAAACCAACCTGGTTTTGCAAGGGGGGTCCCATGACTTTTTGGCCCGGGGCTCGGCGGCCACATAGGGAAACCTACCAAACCCACACATTTCTGAAAACTAGACACCCAGGGGATTCCAGGGAGGTATGGCTTGCGTGGATCCGCCAACGTTTTCTCACCCAGAATCCCCTGCAAACCTGAAATTTAGCTGAAAAAAATCACTTTTTTCACATTTTTGTGTGGGAAAGTTGTGGCATCACCAGGCTGACACAAATTTCCTACCACCCAGCGTTCCCCCAGGTCTCCCGATAAAAATGGTGCCTCAGTCGTGTGGGAGGCCCAAGTACCCGCGGCAGGCAAGGGCCCAAAACGTATTGAGGCGACATCAAAATTGCCTATCACAAAATGACCTGGTTTTGCAAGGGGGGGTCCCATGACTTTTTGGCCCGGGGCTCGGCGGCCACCTAGGGAAACCTACCAAACCCACACATTTCTGAAAACTAGACACCCGGGGAATTCCAGGGAGGTATAGCTTGTGTGGATCCCCCAACGTTTTCTTACCCAGAATCCCCTGCAAACCTGAAATTTAGCTGAAGAAATAACTTTTTTCACACATTTTTGTGTAGGAAAGTTGTGGCATCACAGGGCTGACACAAATTTCCTACCACCCAGTGTTCCCCCAGGTCTCCCGATAAAAATGGTGCCTCATTTGTGTGGGAGGCCCAAGTACCAGCGACAGGCAAGGGCCCAAAACGTATTGAGGCGACATCAAAATTACCTATCACAAAACGACCTGGTTTTGCAAGGGAGTCACCTGGGTTTTGGCCCGTGCTCGGCGGCCACCTAGGAAACCTACCTAACCCACATATTTCTGAAAACTAGACACCTGGGGATTCCAGGGAGGTATGGCTTGCGTGGATCCCCCGACATTTTCTTACCCAGAATCCCTAAAACCTGAAATTTAGCAGGAAAAATCACTTTTTTTCACACATTTTTGTGTGGGAAAGTTGTGACATCACCGGGCTGACACAAATTTCATACCACCCAGCGTTCCCCCAGGTCTCCTGATAAAAATGGTGCCTCACTCGTGTGGGAGGCCCAAGTACCCGCGACAGGCAAGGGCCCAAAACGTATTGAGGCGACATCAAAATTGCCTGTCACAAAACAACCTGGTTTTGCAAGGGGTCCCATGACTTTTGGCCCGGGGCTCGGCGGCCACCTAGGGTAACCTACCAAACCCACACATTTCTGAAAACTAGACACCCGGGGATTCCAGGGAGGTATGGCCTGCGTGGATCCCCAAAGTTTCTTACCAGAATCCCCTGCAAACCTGAAATTTAGTTAAAAAATCACTTTTTCACACATTTTTGTGTGGGAAAGTTGTGGCATCACCGGGCTGACACAAATTTCCTACCATCCAGCGTTCCCCCAGGCCTCTCGATAAAAATGGTGCCTCACTCGTGTGGGTGGCCCAAGTACCCGCGACAGGCAAAGGCCCAAAACATTTTTTGATAGGCAATTTTGATGTTGCCTCAATACGTTTTTGGGCCCTTGCCTGTCGCGGGTACTTGGGCCTCCCACACGAGTGAGGCACCATTTTTATCAGGAGACCTGGGGGAACGCTGGGTGGTAGGAAATTTGTGTCAGCCCGTGATGCCACAACTTTCCCACACAAAAATGTGTGAAAAAAGTGATTTTTCAGCTAAATTTCAGGTTTGCAGGGGATTCTGGGTAAGAAAACGTTGGGGGATCCACGCAAGCCATACCTCCTGGAATCCCCGGGTGTCTAGATTTCAGAAATGTGTGGGTTTGGTGGGTTTCCTAGGTGGCCGCCGAGCCCAGGCCAAAAGTCATGGGACCCTTGCAAAACCAGGTTGTTTTGTGATAGGCAATTCTGATGTCGCCTCAATACGTTTTTGGCCCTTGCCTGTCGCTAGTACTGGGCCTCCCACATGAGTGAGGCACCATTTTTATCGGGAGACCTGGGAACGCTGGGTGGTAGGAAATTTGTGTCAGCCCCGTGATGCCACAGCTTTCCCACACAGAAATGTTTGAAAAAAGTGCTTTTCAGCTAAATTTCAGGTTTGCAAGGTATTCTGGAGTAGAAGAATGTTGGGGGATCCACGCAAGCCATACCTCCTGGAATCCCCGGTGTCTAGTTTTCAGAAATGTGTGGGTTTGTAGGATTTCCCTAGGTGGACGCCGAGCCCGAGCCAAAGAGTCATGGGGCCCCCTTGCAAAACCAGGTCGATTTTGTGATAGGCAATTTTGATGTTGCCTCAATGCGTTTGGGCCCTGCTGTCGCGGGTACTTGGGCCTCCCACGCGAGTGAGGCACCATTTTTATCCGGAGACCTGGGGAATGCTGGGTGGTAGGAAATTTGTGTCAGCCCCGTGATGCCACAACTTTCCACACAGAAACATGTGAGGAAAAGTGCTTTTTCAGCTACATTTCAGGTTTGCAGGGGATTCTGGGTAAGAAACGTTGGGAGATCCATGCAAGCCATACCTCCCTGGATCCCAGAGTGTCTAAGTTTCAGAAATGTGTGGGTTTGGTAGGTTTCTTTAGCTGGCCGCTGAGCACAGGGCCAGAAATCCAGGTGACCCCCCTTGCAAAACCAGGTCGTTTTGTGATAGGCAATTTTGATGTTGCCTCAATAAGTTTTGGGCCCTTGCCTGTCGCGGATACTTGGGCCTCCCACACAAGTGAGGCACCATTTTTATCGGGAGACCTGGGAACACTGGGTGGTAGGAAATTTGTGTCAGCCCTAGTGATGCCACAGCTTTCCCACACAAAAATGTGTGAAAAAATTGATTTTGTCAGCTAAATTTCAGGTTTGCAGAGGATTCTGGGTAAGAAAATGTTGAGCGATCCACGCAAGCCATACCTCCTGGAATCCCCGGGTGTCTAGTTTTCAGAGATGTGTGGGTTTGGTAGGTTTCCCTAGGTGGCCGCCGAGCCCCGGGCCAAAGTCATGGGACTCCCTGCAAAACCAGGTCGTTTTGTGATAGGCAATTTTGATGTCGCCTCAATACGTTTTGGGCCCTTGCCTGTCGCGGGTACTTGGGCCTCCCACACGAGTGAGGCACCATTTTTATCGGGAGATCTGGGGGAACGCTGGGTGGTAGGAAATTTGTGTCAGCCCGGTGATGCCACAACTTTCCCACACAAAAATGTGTGGAAAAAGTGATTTTTTCCAGCTAAATTTGAGGTTTGCAGGGGAATCTGGGTAAGAAAACGTTGGGGGATCCATGCAAGCCATACCTCCCTGGAATCCCCCGGGTGTCTAATTTTCAGAAGTGTGTGGGTTTGGTAGGTTTCCCTAGCTGGCCGCTGAGCATGGGCCAGAAATCCAGGTGAACCCCCTTGCAAAACCAGGTCGTTTTGTGAAAGGCAATTTTGATATCGCCTCAATATGTTTTGGGCCCTTGCCTGTCGCGGGTACTTGTGCCTTCCACACGAGTGAGGCACCATTTTTATCGGGAGACCTGGGGGAACGCTGGGTGGTAGGAAATTTGTGCCAGCCCAGTGATGCCACAACTTTCCCACACAAAAATGTGTGGAAAAAGTGATTCTTTCAGCTAAATTTGAGGTTTGCAGGCGATTCTGGGTAAGAAAATGTTGGGGGATCCACACAAGCCATACCTCCCTGGAATCCCCCGGGTGTCTACTTTTCAGAAATGTGTGTGTTTGGTAGGTTTCCCTAGATGGCCGCCGAGCCCGGGGCCAAAAACCCAGGTGACCCCGTGCAAAACCAGGTTGGTTTGTGATCGGTAATTTTGATGTCGCCTCACTAGGTTTTGGGCCCTTGCCTGTCACGGGTACTTGACCCACCCACACAAGTGAGGTACCATTTTTCTCGGAAGACTTTGGGGAACATGAAGTGGGTGGAATTTTGTGGATCCACGCAGATTCCAGAACTTTCCACCACAGAAATGTGAGGAAAATGTATTTTTTTGGACACATTTTTAGGTTTGCAAGGGATTCTGGGTAACAGAACCTGGTGAGAGCCAGTCAAGTCACCCCATCCTGGATTCCCCTGGGTGTCTAGTATTCAAAAATGTACAGGTTTGCTAGGTTTCCCTATGTGCCGGCTGCGCTAGGGCCCAAAACCCACAGGTAGGCATATTGCTAAAAACAAATCCGTGCCTAGTCGGCTTTCTGCCGCCCTGGGGGGGGGGGATATCGGGGGTGGGGTTGCCCCGATATTCCCCCAAGGGGGGCAGAAACACTGTGGCTATTTTGTTTGGGGTGGGGGCATTGAAATGCCCATTCTGGGCAGCCCCCACCCCCACGCATAAAAAAAGCCAGCATAATCGTTGGCGTCTAGTGGGCTTTTTGCCCCCCGGGGGGGCAGAAAGGCTGTAATTTTTGCGGGTGGGGGGTGGGGGCATTGGCATGCCCGTTTTGGGCAGCCCCCACCCTAATTAAAATTTTCTCAAAAAAATCCCTGGCGTCTAGTGGGCTTTTTGCCCCCCCAGGGGGGGCAGATTGGGGGCTACTGCCCCATCTGCCCACCAGGGGGGGCAGAAAGCCTA
Organism: Calotriton arnoldi; assembly: GCA_963921515.1. Classification (NCBI taxonomy): domain Eukaryota; kingdom Metazoa; phylum Chordata; class Amphibia; order Caudata; family Salamandridae; genus Calotriton; species Calotriton arnoldi. Next base: position 118,376 of record CAWUFW010019532.1, read on the forward strand.
CTAGATGCCAGGGATTTTTTTGGGCAAATTTTAGTTAGGGTGGGGGCTGCCCAAACGGGCATGCTCAATGCCCCCACCCTAATTAAAATTTGCACAAAAAATTCCTTGGCGTCTAGTGGGCTTTTTACACCCCGGGGGCAGATTGGGGGCTACTGCCCCATCTGCCCCCCAGGGGGGGCAGGAAGGCTGTAATTTTTGCGGGGGAGGGGGTGGGGGCATGGGCATGCCCATTTTGGGCAGCCCCCACCCTAATTCAAATTTGCCCAAAAAAAAATCCCTGGCGACTAGTGGGCTTTTTGCCCCCCCGGGGCTGCAGATTGTGGTCTAATGACCCCATCTGCCCCCCAGTGGGGGGCAGGAAGGCTGTAATTTTTGCGGGGGAGGGGGTAGGGGCAAGGGCATGCCCGTTTTGGGCAGCCCCCACCCTAAATAAAATTTGCCCCAAAAAAATCCCTGGCGTCTAGTGGGCTTTTTGCCGCCCCCAGCGGGGAGATTGGGGGCTAATGCCCCCATCTGCCCCCCAGGGGGGGCAGAAAGTCCACTAGACGCCATGGATTTTTTTGGGCAAATTTTAATTAGGGTGGGGGCTGCCCAAAACGGGCATGCCAATGCCCCCACCCTAATTAAAATTTGCCAAAAAAAATCCCTGGTGTCTACTGGGCTTTTTGCCCCCCCCCGGGGGGCAGATTGGGGGCTAATGCCCCCATCTGCCCCACAGGGGGGCAGAAAGGCTGTAATTTTTGTGGGGGAGGGGTGGGGGCATTGGCATGCCCATTTTGGGCAGCCCCCACCCTAATTCAGATTTGCCCCAAAAAATCCCTGGCGTCTAGTGGGCTTTTTGCCCCCCGGGGGGGCAGAAAGGCTATCATTTTTGCGGGGGGTGGGGGCATGGGCATGCCCATATTGGGCAGCCCCCACCACTAATTATAATTTAAAAAAAATCCCTGGTATCTAGTGGGCTTTCTGCCCCCCCGGGGGGGGCAGAAAGACTGTAATTTTTGCGGCCGGGGGGTGGGGGCATCGGCATGCCCGTTTTGGGCAGCCCCCACCCTAATACAATTTAGCAATAAAAAATCCCTGGCATATAGTGGGCTTTTTGCCCCCCCGGGGGGGCAGAAAGGCTGTAAATTTTGCATGGGTGGGGGCATGGACATGCCCTTTATGGGCAGCCCCCACCCTAATAATTTATGCACCAAAAAAAAAGTCCCTGGCGTCTAGTGGGCTTTTTGCCCCCCCGGGGGGGCAGATTGGGGGCTACTGCCCCCATCTGCCCCCCAGGGGGGGCAAAAAGACTAAATCACACCAAATGTATTTGGGGGGAGCAAAAGCCCTTGCCCAAGGGGCCGCTCCCCCTCCCTGGTGTCTAGTGGGTGGATCCCTGCTTGGGGATCGCCCTCCTGGGGCGATCCCCAAGCAGGGATCCACTGGGGAGGGGTACCATTGAGGATACCTCTCCCGCTGAGATAGCCCCCTGAGCACATAGAAAGTGAAACTGAAATGAGCCTAAAGGCTCATTTCAGTTTCGGTTTCTGTGCAATGACGACAGCGCGACGTGCGCGCTGATCGTCATTGCACAGAAACCAGGGAGGGGGCCTCGGGAGCTGGGGAAGCTCTTCCCCAGCTCCCGAGGCGTTGGGGGAGAGAAGGAAATCACTCTGCGGTCTGCAGCAGAGGGATTTCGTGCCCCTGGCCTCATGACGGAATGGTTCCGTCATGAGCACAGGGGCACCGATGCTCATGACGGAACCATTCCGTCATGAGCATCGAAGGGGTTAATAATAATAATGATTTATTGTTATTGCAAGAGAATAAAATTCAATAAAGAAAATAGGGTCAATAAAAAGGAACAAAGCAGAAACTGAACTAGAGGATAGACAATGTGGATATTATGATGAATTAAAAAATCTAGAACAGTCTAGATTGAAACAAATGAAGTAAACTGCATTCTAATGTGTTATCAGATAAACATCAGATGATAATGAGATAATGATTTTGTGATGGCTTAATTCGCCATCAAAGGGGGAATTGATGGAGCGTAGATGTTATCATGCATCCATCTTCACCAATTCCTACCTGTAGAATCGATTTAGGACACCTTTTAACGGATGACACAAAATAAATAGATGTTTGCTTAGCGAAAGAAATTTCATTTGCACCCTCATGTTTAGATACTGCATCGTAAAAGCATGCAGAATGTTCGAATATATGATGTATGTAACTATGAGAAACAATGCTAGGAGAACAATAAGAGTTATGCTGAAGCATTTACGTGTTTTTTAGAAGAGAAAATGAAAACCAAACTGTAGTCTCTACAAAACTTTCATAGACGAATAACAATGTGCATTGAATAATGTATTTTCCTTTAACTGCACTAGAAAACTATGGATTTTCACTAATTGAATGTAAAGAATGCATTAACAAATAGAAACTGACATAGAATGTTATAAGATTTCTGTAATGTAACGTATATAATTACATGCTTTTAAAAGTGAAACGCTGAAATTTAAACTTGCCTGGTAATGAACCAATAATGACTGAGAAAGAGAAAAGTTATTAGTAGTGCTTAATACTGACGTGTATTTCATGAATAAATCGTATTTTAATTAATAAGAAAAGATTAAATGCATTTAGAAATGTGTGCATATTAATAATGTTAATATTTTGTTATTTATCAGAATTCTGCTTATGCCTCAAAAGGTTTTCTTTCCTTAGCTAACGCTAAGTCATGTGAAAACTGTCACCCCAGCTGTATGAGAAATTTCTGTAAAGTTTTCATTTATATTCTCGTTTGCAAGGGACTCACTTCTCACATGTAGAAAATTGTAACAACTTTGTTGCATCCCAGCCGAAAACCGTCTGGGAACGGACAGATGACAGATGACAAAATGTACTGCCTACTTCCGAGGATGTTACTAGATGCTAACTACATGGAATATAATGATCTTAGAGAAAACGTAAGAAAAGGATTACTTAATTCTTCCAGATTTGTATATTTTACCGATCACCACATAACCGCCCATCATGAGTGACCAATGAAAGCCCCATGGACTGATGGAATCGATACTTTTAGGGGTGTAAACTTGGATGGATTGGAGTATAATTGCCAAATTAAGGAGGAGTAAAGGATGGCTGTCTGACCATTCCCTGCTCTTCGTGCTATTGGGTTTCCTATGATACAAGCATGTTACGTAGCCTGAACTTTTTTCTTTTCCTTGCCCCAAATCACTCATTCTGAGTGACAGAGACACTAACGAACGGAACCTTGAATGAACTGAGACCTTATCCTGTGCTATTGCCGGCTGGCAATCGGGCGCAGGGAGATAACCTTTCTCGGCTGAGGGGTTATTCTGACTCCTAATGTGGCACTTGGAGCTGCATAATGGACATGAACTGATATTTTGAGGACAGAACCTGAGGCGACATTGAGTGGTTTGTATGAACATCACTTAACCTGTAATTTCTCATGTGCTGTGTGGTTTTTCTGTGAAATATCAGCGTGTTATTAAAAATCTGATCTTTAATGTGTTTCTGTTCATCCTGCACTGTTGAGGCATTAGATAAATGTTTTTACTAAATTACCTTTATTGATTATGTCTCCTTCTTTTGCTGATATTCTTTGTCACTAGAAATCTATATATGCAAAAGAAACAATTGATGGACGGAATGCTGGACAATGCAAACATTCACCCCCAGTCACAAAGATCTGGGATAAATCCATCATTTTTTTGCTCACCACACCACCCCAGTTTGGACCCAGCCATATGCAAATCAGTCTTGACCCTGTTCCTTGTGGGAACAGTACAGCCCGAACTGCCACGCCAGGTCATCCCTGGACCGGAAACAAGCATCCTGGGACCGGTTTCAGGGCATCACCCTTCATCAGCCAAAATAGCTTGAATCCAGTGGTGTAGTGAGTACGGGACCCACGTCTGGGCATACCCTTCCCACTTAGGGCGACATATGCAAAAGAAACAATTGATGGACGGAATGCTGGACAATGCAAACATTCACCCCCAGTCACAAAGATCTGGGTTAAATCCATCATTCGTTTGCTCACCACACCACCCCAGTTTGGACCCAGCCACATGCAAATCAGTCTTGACCCTGTTCCTTGTGGGAACAGTCCAGCCCGAACTGCCACGCCAGGTCGTCCCTGGCCAGGAAACAAGCATCCTGGGACCGGTTTCAGGGCATCAACCTTCATCAGCCAGGCTAGCTTGAATCCAATGGTGTAGTGAGCACGGAACCCACGTCTGGGCATACCCTTCCCACTTAGGGCGACATATGCAAAAGGAACAATTGATGGACGGAATGCTGGACAATGCAAACATTCACCCCCAGTCACAAAGATCTGGGTTAAATCCATCATTCTTTTGCTCACCACACCAACCCAGTTTGGACCCAGCCATATGCAAATCAGTCTTGACCCTGTTCCTTGTGAGAACAGTCCAGCCCGAACTGCCACGCCAGGTCATCCCTGGACCGGAAACAAGCATCCTGGGACAGGTTTCAGGGCATTACCCTTCATCAGCCAGGCTAGCTTGAATCCAGTGGTGTAGTGAGCACGGGAACCACGTCTGGGCACACCCTTCCCACTTAGGGCGACATATGCAAAAGAAACAATTGATGGACGGAATGCTGGACAATGCAAACATTCACCCCCAGTCACAAAGATCTGGGTTAAATCCATCATTCTTTTGCTCACTGTAGGAAAGTAGGATCTGCTTCTTATGGTTACCCCCACTTTTTGCTTGATGTCTCACTGTTTTTGACTAGTCTGACTGGGATCCTGCTAATCAGGACCCCAGTCTATCTGCTTTCGCCCTTAAATTGACATACATGTACTTTGGCACACTCCAGATTGGATACTGGGGTACCCTTATCAGTCCCTAGTATATGGTACACATGTACCCAGGGCATAGGTACCCCCGAGGCTTCCCATGGGCTGAAGCATGTATTATGCCACCCATGAGAGGCCATGCAAAATGAAACTCGAGGTCTGCTACTGCAACCTGTGTAAGCTGGTGCTTGCACCACTTACTTTAGATATAGGTTCACTATATGTATTGGTCACTACACTTAAAACTTATAAGTCACCCCTATAGCAGGCCTCACCAATCCTGAAGGCAGGGTGCTGGGTTTTATGTGAGAGGGTGCCCCTGCATGAGCAGAGCCTCTCTGCAGCCTTCGGAGACCATTCTCCCGGGTTGTCTGTGACTCAGCTGGACATATAGGTAGAGGTGCATTATAACCTCGCGGTAAATGCTATCTCGAAAACGGCTGCATAGAAACATATCGTGTTTGGTATCAAACACCTTGGAATCCTACCTCCACACCAGTAACTGATGTGGGAGGTATGATTCCACACTTCTGAAGCGAGCTTCGTGGGGTCACTGGTCTAACCGGTGCCAGCCTTCTTGACCCGGACAGCACAAATGGATGCTGCCGACCAGAGACACATTTCTGCCCTTCTGCTGCTGAGCCAAGCTCGAGCAGGGGAAGGCAGCACAATAGGCATCCTGTCACAGGGAGGTGTGACCACCTCCCAGGCAGGATTTAGTGTATTGGGGCTGGGTGGGTGCACTCTGAGAGTGCCTGAAAGTCTGCACTTGGGCCACATTTGGTGTCCCTGTGCATAGTCCTGCTCAAACCAGTTCTGTGAGCCATTGGCTCCTGCTCTGGTGCGAAACTGGACAAAGGACATGGGTGTAACCACCCTTCTGTCCTGCCCCTCCTCTAGGAGGGTCCCCTGAATCTGTCCAACCCTCTCCTGTGGGTACAAAAGGGCTTTCCTGGCTGTAAGACTTTAGATTTTACATGGACAAGATTCTACAAGAAGAAACCACTGACCTTCGACCGTCTGGACACTCTGGACTTCGCTGGACCTTGACTGGGCTCGACTTCATCCCCCTTTCCGTCCGAAGCTTAGTTTGTGCCTTTGCTCCATACAGGCTCCGTGCAGGACCTGTGGTGCACTTAAGACAACTGAAGAATCTCCCTTGGATGAAGGAGTCACTCCCCTGCATTCGCAGGCACCTAATCGCAACTGACCAGTCTGCTGCTCCTGAGCTCCTGAGGACTCCAAAGATTTCAGCAACACGGGAGGTAAGTTTCTAAAGGTCTCTGAGGTTGATCTGCCCTCTCACCAAGTTTGAGGCCAGTAGCCCTCATGGGGACTGCATAACGTGAACCCTTGTGCACAGCGTCCATTTGCAAGTGCATATGCTTGTTGGCAATTCCTGAGCTTGTGCATTGGACTCCGCGTAGTCCTAACCCGGAGCAGTATTTGCACCAAAGAACTCCGGCCTCCTTGCACCGAGTGCTCTGTGGGCTGGTACTTTGTAATCTTGCTTGAGGTCCCCTTGCGACTCCTGGTCATTCGGCCTGTGGGTCCTCCTGAGGGTCATCTTGATTTCTGTTGGGCTTTCCTGGTTGCTCAAGATGTGCCCTGACTCTCCATTGCTTAGGAGTCCCCTGGTCCTTGCTGGTCCACACCGTAACCTGTTTGACCTTCCTGCATGGGTTGCTTTTGCCAAGGCTTGTTGCTGTTCCCGCCGGACACCGACCCCTCAGCACTCGACATCCTTCATGGGACAGCTCATCTCCGGCTCCTGGTTGTCCTCGATGTCTCCTGGTCCTCGTGGCTGCAGAGTCAAGCATCCCTTCTTCGCACCTGAAGCACCCGACATCGGTGGGCATTCGTCTTCCGAGCCCTGGTCACTCTGAAGTGACCCAGACTCTATCCCCTCTGCTTTCAGGTTCCTTCCTTCCAGAATCCAGGCTTGGATTCCATCGGACCCTTTTCACCTTCACGGCTGCAGTACTTCTTTGCAGCTCTCCATTGAGAACGACGGCAGTTTCCGACGCCACTTCAGACCTATGCACCCGGCTCCTCTGGGATAGGTAACTCGGGTACTTTGGTATCCACGGGTGGGGTGGCTCTTCAAACTCTTACGTTCCAAGGGGTTCGCTCGAAGTCCTCCTAGAAGGGTCCTTAAACTTTAAAAGTGTAACCGCGACTTCCCCATAGAATTGTACGGAGCCCGCGGTCGTGTTCCCACACTGCACCCGGCCTCCGTGGGGTCCCTGTCTACTCACCTTGGGTGGTTCCTTGGGGTCCCAGTGATTCTACGTGCTCCAGACCTTGTCTTGATCTCAGTCGTGACTGTTATACCACTATTTTAGTATATGGTTTGGTCTCCCCCTGGAGCCCACTGTGTATTGTGCTACTTAAAACTGTTCTATTGATCTAGTATTGTGTGCTTTATGTTCTATCCTCGTGTAGAGGATAGTAGAGAGTGTTATATTAATAAATACATATTTTTACATAACTACTGTGTGGTTCTCCTTCATTTAGTCATTCAGGAGGTGATATTCTGGTAAAACAAGCTGCTTTACATTCCTTCAAGATTAAGCCTGAAGGCTGCTCTCCACAGCTACCAGTAGGATAGCTTTCTAAAGGTTATCTTTGACCTCATACATCATAAGGGTCGTTTGGACTGGTACAGGGTGCCCACTTTAATTAGTGGACAGCATATACCAGGCCAACTTCTCACATTGGCGTGCAGCGGTTGGGATTCAAGCTTGCTATTGTTTTACCAGACGAATCTCATTGAGTGATTAACTGAAAACCACTAAAGTTTTAGGCACATATAATACTTCAAGATTAGAATAAGTAAGTTCTACTGAACTTGGGGTTGGGTACGTTAAGGGTCTAGCACACCCTTTCTCCAACCTAAGAAAGTTTAGTTCTCACTAGGTTAGGTAGGTGCATACACCACACCACACTTAGTATGTCTTCTAAAGGAGAAGCCAGTGGCTCTCTGCCTTCTAGATACAATGGTCTTTCATTTCAGGATTTGAAAGCCATGTGTGCTTTTAAGGAAGCTGAAGACAGGGAGAAATGCCAACACCCAACGTCTCATTGAGGTGTTACTCTTAGATGACCTTAGAAAGACCCCAGGGTCTGATGAGGTAGATAGAGTGGGTGTGGCAGGGAATGAGGACAGGCCAGGGAGTGAAACCTTCTTTGACCTAGAATCAAACTCTGACCAGGAGGATCAAAATGATTCCCCCCTGGACAACTTAGATCTTCCAGGAGGTGGTGGAGAAGGCCCCAGTGGCCCTCTACTCCTCCAGGAAGAATGTAGAGTTTACCTAGGAGATCTAGATATCCCTCTGCAGAATCTCACCATTCAGGAACTTCTATAGGGACCTCCATATCCCATAAGAGAGATAGCTCTTATGACAGAGAGCGCCAATTTCTAGAGCTTCAGAAAGTCAAGCTTAGGCTCAGGCAAGAGCAATTGGCACTAGATAAGGAATCCTTAGAACTCCAGAAGGCTAGGAAGAGATTGGGACTAGAGTCCCATGGTGGCAGCAACAGTGTCCCTAGGGTTAAGGACTATACTTATGACCATAGGAACCTGAGCAAGATAGTCCCTCCCTACCATGGTGGGGATGACATCCACAAATGGATAACTGCTTTGGAGAGGGCCTATAAAGTACAGAGGGTCCCTCAAGAGCAGTGGGCAGCTATCTTGTGGCTCTCCTTTGCTGACAAAGGTAGAGATAAGCTCCTCACTGTTAGAGAAGAGGATGCTGATAATTATTCAGTCCTGAAGAGTGCTCTCATTGATGGGTTTGGCTTAACCACTGAACAGTACAGGGTTAAGTTCAGAGACACCCAGGAGGCACAGACTCAGGACTGGGTAGACTTTGTAGATTGTGCTACTAAGGCTCTGGAAGGCTGGTTACTTGGCAGCAAAGTGAATGATTTCAAGGGATTGTACAATTTGATTATGAGGGAGCAGATCCTTAATAATTGCCAAAATCAGTTGTTGCATCAATACCTGGTTGACTCTGATCTGACCTCTCCCCAAGAATTGGGAAAGAAGGCAGATAGGAGGGTGAGAACCAGGGTGAAGCAGAAAAATCAGAACCAAGGTGGTGACCAAAAGAAGCAAGATGCTAAACCTACAGATAAGGCTGGGGAGAAGGGTAAAGACCAGAAGTCTTCTTCAGGGCCCCAAAAACCTGCATCTGAGGGTGGGTCACAATCTAACAAGGGAAAAGGCAGAAAGAAGCCTTGGTGTTTCCTGTGTAAGGAAAAGACTCATTGGCCTAGGGATGCCAATTGTCCAAGAGTCAAGGATCCTCCTACCACCACCACTGCCCCTAAGGCAACTGTTCCCCCTAGTTCAGCTCCAAGTGGTGGTACAGGGAACAAGGGTATAGTAGGATTAAACCTGGGATCTGAGATGGGTTCTGGCCTAGTCAGAACTCCAGCTCAGGCTGTTTTAGTCTGTGATGGAAGCATGGATATTGCCTCCCTATTTGTCAGTCCCAGTAATCTGGGCAAATACAGACAACAGCCCTTAATCAATGGTAAGGAGGCCATGGCATATAGGGAAACAGGGGCCAGTGTCACCATGGTGACTAAGGATCTTGTGAGCCCTGACCAGATCATACTTGGTGAGATGTACCAAGTGACCAATGCTAACAATGTCAGGACAGACCTTTCCTTGGCAGTTGTTAATTTCAGCTGGGGAGGGGTAACTGGCCCTAAGAAGGTTGTGGTTAGCTCAGACCTCCCTGTGGAATGCTTGTTGGGCAATGATTTGAAAACTTCAGCCTGGGCTGAAGTGGAACTCAGGACACATGCAGCAATGTTGGGCATCTCTGCAGATGTGTTTGCTGTGACCAGGTCACAGGCAAAAATGTCTTTCACTGAACAGGCCCTGGATCCTGGAAAAAGGGACCAGGTGCCTTCCAAGAGAAGGAGCAGTAGGGGTAAGGCAGTGTCTTCCCCCCAGACTCAGAGTGAGGACCAGTCTCCTGAGGAAGATGTTCCAAGTCCCTGTGAAAGAACTGTCTCAGAGGAACTTGAACCTGATCAGGTTGAGTTCTTGGGGACAGGGGGCCCTTCCAGGGCAGAGCTGAGTCAGGAGCAGCACAGCTGCCCCTCTCTTGAACCTCTCAGACAGCAAGCTGCTGCTGAGGCTGCTGGGAGTGCCAGTGGGTCCCACAGGATCTACTGGGATGAAGGACTCCTTTACTCAGAGGGTAGAGACCCCAAGCCTGGTGCTACCAGGAGGTTGGTTATACCTCTGAAGTTTAGGGGCTTCCTACTGGCACTGGCACATGATATCCCTTTAGCAGGACACCTAGGCCAAAGCAAGACTTGGGACAGGTTTGTCCCTCACTTTCACTGGCCTCCAATGTCAGAGGACACCAAGGAGTTTTGTCGCTCCTGTACCACCTGGCAAGCCAGTGGTAAGGCAGGTGGTACCACAAAGGCCCCCCTGATACCACTACCTGTGATGGGGGTTCCCTTTGAGAGGGTTGGGATTGACATAATTGGTCTCATGGATCCTCCAACTGCATCTGGGCACAGATATATTCTAGTGGTGGTGGACCATGCCACTAGGTACCCAGAAGCCATACCCCTTAGACCTATCACAGCTCCTGTGGTGGCCAGGGCCCTCCTGGGAATTTTTTCCAGAGTGGGTTTCCCTAAGGGGGTCTTAACTGACAGAGGTGCAAACTTCATGTCAAGTTACATAACTGCTATGTGGAAGGAGTGTGGAGTGAATTACAAATTCACCACACCCTATCACCCACAATGCAATGGGTTGGTTGAAAGATTCAACAAAACCCTGAAGGGCATGATCATGGGCCTCCCAGAAAAGCTTAGGCAAAAATGGGATATCCTGTTGCCCTGCCTTCTCTTTGCCTACAGAGAGGTTCCTCAGAAGGGGGTTGGCTACAGCCCTTTTGAACTTCTGTTTGGACATCCACTTAGGGGTCCCTTGTGTCTAGTGAAGGAGGGATGGGCGTTACCTCTCAAACCACCTAAACAAGACATAGTGGACTATATACTTGGTCTCCGCTCCAGGATGGCTGAATACATGAAGAAGGCATCCAAAAACCTTGAGGCTCGCCAAGAATTACAAAAAGCTTGGCATGACCAAAAGGCTGTACTGACTGTCTACCAGCCAGGACAGAAGGTATGGGTGTTGGAGCCTGTGGCCCAAGCAGCCCTCCAGGACAAATGAGTGGACCCCATACCATACTTGAGCAAAAGGGAGAAGTCACCTATCTGGTGGACCTTGGAACTCCCAGGAGCCCCCATAGGGTGCTCCATGTGAACAGGCTCAAGCCATATGTTGACAGGTCAGACATGGGCTTGCTCATGGCTACTGATGAGGGACAGGAGGAAGAGAGTAGCCCACTCCCTGACCTCCTCTCACAGAACCCTGATGATGGTTCAGTTGATGGTGTAGCCTTGGCAGGCAGCCTCACTGAGCAGCAACAGACTGATTGCAGGAAGGTCCTCAATCAGTACAGACATATGTTTTCCCTGACTCCTAGTCAGACCACTTGGTGTACCCATGAAGCGGACACAGGTGAAAGTCTGCCTGTTAAAAACAAGATTTACAGGCAACCTGACCATGTCAGGGACTACATAAGGACTGAGGTCCAAAAGTTGCTGGAATTGGGAGTCATTGAACCCTCAGATAGCCCTTGGGCTAGTCCAGTAGTCCTGGTACCCAAACCTCACACCCAGGGTGGTAAGAGAGAGATGAGGTTTTGTGTAGACTACAGGGGGCTCAATGCAGTCACTAGGACTGATGCTCATCCTATTCCTAGGGCAGATGAGCTCATTGATACTTTGGCCTCAGCCAAGTTCTTGAGTACATTTGACCTCAATCAATCAATCAATCACAGAATTTGTAGAGCGCACTACTTACCCGCGAGGGTCTCAAGGCGCTGGGGAAAAAAGGGGTGGGGGGTGCCGCTACTGGTCGAACAGCCAGGTCTTGAGTAGCCTCCTGAAGGTCAGCAGGTCTTGGGTCTGTCGTAGGCTGAGTGGAAGGGTGTTCCAGGTCTTGGCGGCGAGGTGGGAGAAGGATCTGCCGCCGGTGGTTGTTCTTCGAATGCGAGGGACGGTGGCGAGGAGAGGTCGGCGGAGCGGAGCTGGCGGTTGGGGACGTAGAAGGAGAGTCGTCTGTTGAGGTAGGCTGAGCCGGTCTTGTGGAGTGCCTTGTGTGCGTGGATGAGGAGTTTGAAGGAGATTCTCCTGTCGACGGGGAGCCAGTGCAGGTTCCTCAGGTGGGGGGTGATGTGGCTGTGGCGTGGTACGTCGAGGATCAGGCGTGCGGAGGCGTTTTGTATGCGTTGCAGTCGCTTGATGAGCTTGGCCGGGGCTCCCGCGTAGAGGGCGTTCCCATAGTCGAGTCTGCTACTGACGAGGGCCTGGGTGACTGTTCTTCTTGTATCTGTCGGGATCCACCTGTAGATCTTGCGAAGCATGCGGAGGGTGTTGAAGCAGGAAGATGTTGGCAAATCAGACTAGCTGAGGATGCCAAACCCAAAACAGCATTTTCAACCCCTAGTGGGCACTATCAATTTGTGGTAATGCCCTTTGGCTTGAAAAATGCACCTGCGACATTTCAAAGGTTGGTGAATAAAGTTCTCACAGACCTGTAAGACTATAGTGCAGCTTATATTGATGATATTGCTGTCTTTAGTTCCACCTGGGAGGATCACCTGGTCCACCTGAGAAATGTTCTGGAGGCCCTGCAAAAGGCAGGCCTCACTATCAAGGCCACCAAGTGCCAGATAGGGCAAAGTAAGGTTGTGTACCTGGGCCACCTTGTGGGTGGAGGTCAGGTTCAACCATTGCAGAGCAAAATCCAGACCATCATGGACTGGGTTGCTCCAACTACCCAGACTCAGGTCAGAGCTTTCTTGGGCCTGACTGGGTACTACAGGAGGTTTGTCAAAGGATATGGATCCATAGTAACCCTTTTGAATGATCTGACCTCTAAGAAAATGCCTAGGAAAGTTCAGTGGACAGTTAGCTGTCAAAAGGCATTTGATGACCTGAAGCAGGCCATGTGCACTGACTATTATAAACACTTCATTGTTCAAACTTATGCATCTGAGTTTGGGGTAGGAGCTGTGTTATCACAACTGAATGAAGAGGGTCAGGATCAGCCAGTAGCTTTTATAAGCAGAAGGCTGACCCCCAGAGAGAAACGTTGGTCAGCCATTGAGAGGGAAGCCTTTGCTGTGGTTTGGGCTCTGAAGAAGTTGAGGCCATACTTGTTTGGCACTCACTTCATTGTTCAGACAGACCATAAGCCCCTCTTATGGCTTAAACAGTTGAAGGGTGAAAACCCCAAACTTTTGAGGTGGTCCATTTCCCTACAGGGGATGGACTATACAGTGAACATAGACCTGGGAGTAACCATGCCAATGCAGATGGACTCTCCAGATATTTCCACTTAGAAAATGAAGACTCAACTGGTCAAGGTTAGTCTCATGTCCTTTCTTTTGGGGGGGGGGGGGTTGTGTAGAAAAGTAGGATCTGCTTCTTATGGTTACCCCCACTTTTTGCTTGATGTCTCACTGTTTTTGACTAGTGTGACTGGGATCCTGCTAATCAGGACCCCAGTCTATCTGCTTTCTTTCTTAAATTGACATACATGTACTTTGGTACACTCCAGATTGGATACTGGGGTACCCTTATCAGTCCCTACTATATGGTACACATGTACCCAGGGCATAGGTACCCCCGAGGCCTCCCATGGGTTGAAGCATGTATTATGCCACCCATGAGAGGCCATGCAAAATGGAACTCCAGGTCTGCTACTGCAACCTGTGTAAGCTGGTGCTTGCACCACTTACTTTAGATATAGGTTCACTATATGTATTGGTCACTACACTTAAAACTTATAAGTCACCCCTATAGCAGGCCTCACCAATCCTGAAGGCAGGGTGCTGGGTTTTATGTGAGAGGGTGCCCCTGCATGAGCAAAGCCTCTCTGCAGCCTTCGGAGACCATTCTCCCGGGTTGTCTGTGACTCAGCTGGACATATAGGTAGAGGTGCATTATAACCTCGCGGTAAATGCTATCTCGAAAACGGCTGCATAGAAACATATCGTGTTTGGTATCAAACACCTTGGAATCATACCTCCACACCAGTAACTGGTGTGGGAGGTATGATTCCACACTTCTGAAGCGAGCTTCGTGGGGTCACTGATCTAACCGGTGCCAGCCTTCTCGACCCGGACAGCACAAATGGATGCTGCCGACCAGAGACACATTTCTGCCCTTCTGCTGCTGAGCCAAGCTCGAGCAGGGTAAGGCAGCACATTAGGCATCCTGTCACAGGGAGGTGTGACCACCTCCCAGGCAGGATTTAGTGTATTGGGGCTGGGTGGGTGCACTCTGAGAGTGCCCGAAAGTCTGCACTTGGGCCACATTTGGTGTCCCTGTGCATAGTCCAGCTCAAACCAGTTCTGGGAGCCATTGGCTCCTGCTCTGGCGCAAAACTGGACAAAGGACATGGGTGTAACCACCCCTCTGTCCTGGTCCCCTGAATCTGTCCAACCCTCTCCCGTGGGTACAAAAGGGCTTACCTGGCTGTAAGACTTTAGATTTTACGTGGGCAAGATTCTACAAGAAGAAACCACTGACCTTCAACCGTCTGGACACTCTGGACTTCGCTGGAACTCGACTGGGCTCGACTTCGTCCCCCTTTCCATCCGAAGCTTGGTTTGTGCCCTTGCTCCATACAGGCTCTGTGCAGGACCTTTGGTGCACTTAAGACAACTGAAGAATCTCCCTTGGAGTGAAGGAGTCACTCCCATGCATTTGCAGGCACCTAATTGCAACTGACCGGTCTGCTGCTCCTGAGCCCCTGAGGACTCTGAAGATTTCAGCAACACGGGAGGTGGGTTTCTGAAGGTCCCTGAGGTGGATCTGCCCTCTCACCAAGATTGAGGCCAGTATCCCTTGTGGGGACTGCATAACCTGAACCCCTGTGCACCGCATCCATTTGCAAGTGCATATGCTTGTTGGCAATTACTGAGCTTGTTCATTGGACTCCGTATAGTCCTGACCCTGAGCAGTATTTGCACCAAAGAACTCTGGCTTCCTCACACCGAGTGCTCCGTGGGCTGGTACTTTGTAATCTTGCTTGAGGTCCCCTCGCAACTCCTGGTCATTCGACCTGTGGGTCCTCCTGAGGGTCATATTGATTTTTGTTGGGCTTTACTGGTTGCTGCAGATGTTCCCTGACTCTCCATTGCTTGGGGAGTCCCCTGGACCTTGCTGGTCCACACCGTAACCTGTTTGACCTTCCTGCGTGGGTTGCTTTTGCCAAGGCTTGTTGATGCTCCTGCCGTACACCGAACCCTCAGCACTCGACATCCTTTGTGGGACAGCTCACCTCCGGCTCCTGGTCATCCTCGACATCTCCTGGTCCTCGTGGCTGCAGAGTCAAGCATCCCTTCTTCGCACCTGAAGCACCCGGCATCGGGGGGCATTCGTCTTCCGAGCCCCTGGTCACTCTGAAGTGACCCAGACTCTGTCCCCTCTGCTTTCAGGTTCCTTCCTTCCAGAATCCAGGCTTGGATTCCACCGAACCCTTTTCACCTTCACGGCAGCAGTACTTCTTTGCAGCTCTCCATTGAGAACGACGGCAGTTTTCGACGCCACTTCAGACCTATGCACCCGGCTCCTCTGGGATAGGTAACTCGGGTACTTCGGTATCCACAGGTGGGGTGGCTCTTCAAACTCTTACGTTCCAAGGGGTTCGCTCGAAGTCCTCCTAGAAGGGTCCTTAAACTTTAAAAGTGTAACCGCGACTTCCCTATAGAATTGTATGGAGCCCACGGTCGTGTTCCCACACTGCACCCGGCCTCCATGGGGTCCCTGTCTACTCACCTTGGGTGGTTCCTTGGGGTCCCAGCGATTCAACGTGCTCCAGACCTTGTCTTGATCTCAGTCGTGACTGTTATACCACTATTTTAGTATATGGTTTGGTCTCCCCCTGGAGCCCACTGTGTATTGTGCTACTTAAAACTGTTCTATTGATCTAGTATTGTGTGCTTTGTGTTCTATCCTTGTGTAGAGGATAGTGGAGAGTGTTATATTAATAAATACATATTTTTATATAACTACTGTGTGGTTCTTCTTCATTTAGTCATTCAGGAGGTGATATTCTGGTAAAACAAGCTGCTTTACATTCCTTCAAGATTAAGCCTGAAGGTTGCTCTCCACAGCTACCACTAGGATAGCTTTCTAAAGGTTACTTTTGACCTCATACATCATAAGGGTCGTTTGGACTGGTACAGGGTGCCCACTTTAATTAGTGGAGAGCATATACCAGGCCAACTTCTCACACTCACCACACCACCCCAGTTTGGACCCAGCCATATGCAAATCAGTCTTAACCCTGTTCCTAGTGAACAGTCCAGCCCGAACTGCCACACCAGGTCGTCCCTAGACCGGAAACAAGCATCCTGGGACCGGTTTCAGGGCATCACCCTTCATCAGCCAGGCTAGCTTGAATCCAGTGGTGTAGTGAGCATGGGACCCACGTCTGGGCATACCCTTCCCGCTTAGGGCGACATATGCAAAAGAAACAATTGATGGACGGAATGCTGGACAATGCAAACATTCACCCCCAGTCACTAAGATCTGGGTTAAATCCATCATTCTTTTGCTCACCACACCACCCCAGTTTGGACCCAGCCATATGCAAATCAGTCTTGACCCTGTTCCTTGTGGGAACAGTCCGGCCCGAACTACCACGCCAGGTCGTCCCTGGACCGGAAACAAGCATCCTGGGACCGCTTTCAGGGCATCACCCTTCATCAGGCAGGCTAGCTTGAATCCAGTGGTGTAGTGAGCACGGGACCCACGTCTGGGCATACCCTTCCCACTTAGGGCGACATATGCAAAAGAAACAATTGATGGACGGAATGCTGGACAAGGCAAACATTCGTCCCCAGTCACAAAGATCCTGCGTTCCCTGAGGAACACCCCACATTGCTTCCATTGCACCAACTGTTACAAGCTGGGGCACCTCACGCAGTGTCCCGTATATACAGGGCAACCATAGGGACAGGGACACACAACACACTGAAAGCGAAGATGGGGTGGGAGGCAGAATTTGGCTATCAGATAACGGACAAGGCCTGGACATATTGCTGCCAGCAAACGGAACGCATCACAGCGAGCAGCAGATTTAGGATAATACATTTTAAATTTATCCACAGAATGTACTATACCCCTGTAAGAATGTACAGGCTCCAACTGCGCGATAACGACAAATGTGACCGCTGTAAGCAAGAGGGAGCGGGGTTTTTACATCTTGCATGGGAATGCAGGTCGATAGCGCGCTACTGGGCAGAGGTGGAAGTGGCCCTGAGGGACGTGATTGGGGACCAGCTGGTCCTAACACCTGAGATGAGTCTCCTAGGATACCTGCCCGGGTATAGAGGCCGAATCAAATGCTTACCAGCTGTGGGCCTGCGCATTGCAAAGCAAAAGATTGCATGTAGATGGGGGAGGGGCAGGGTGCCCAAATTTAAGGAATGGCTGACAGATCTGACTTACTGCCAGGAGCAAAATAATATATACGCTGAGCTGCTCCCTCCAGGCTCTAGACCATGTGACATTTGGGAACCTCTCACGAATTACCTGCTGCGGGCAACTGCTAGTGACATGGAAGAAAACGCTCCACTTGCATAGACTAGTTGGCCCGCTGCGGCGCAGGGTCACAGACTAATGAGGTTGAACGGCACCATGCTCATCGTGTAGCACTGTATTCCTTTTCTACATAACAAATTTACTATGTAATGTGTCCAGCCGATCCAGCGTCAATAATTGCACTGTACCAAAGTAGTCATGCAATGTACCGTATGCCTATTAAGTACTGTAAGTGTTATGTTCTTGAAACTAAAAATGCCAATAAACAAAGTTATAAAAAAAAAAAAGTAAGGTACATTGGATCACCGAGGGCAGGAGTAATGGGGTAGTGACATAGACTCGGATAAGAGGGCAGGAGGAAGATGGGCAGAGGCACCAAACTGACCTCACAGACCAGGCGTCAGGGGTTGCAGCAGCACAGTACACCAGACAGGGCAAGAGGGATGGCAATGCAGCACAACTGACTATGAAAAGCAATAGGGAGGGGACAGGGCCATGCACATGGACAACAGAGGGCAGAGGGGAAGAGGCAATGGCAGCAAGCTGACCATAGCGGACAGGCAGGAGTGACAGTTGCAGCATAACAGACCATGAAGGGCAGGAGGGAGGGGGCAGGGGAACAACAGCGGAACAAACAAGGCATAGTATATTGTGCATGCCCCTGCCCCCTACCTCTTGCCCACCATGGCCGCTGTGCTGCCACTAACCCTCCCGCTTGACATGCATGGCCTTCTGTGCTGCCACACCCCCTCCCACCTGCCCTGTGTGGTCATCCTCCTGCCCCTGACCCCCTCCCACCTTCGCTCTGTTGTCTCTATGTATACCATTATAGTCTCACTGTTGCCATCAATGGTGTGTTGTGCTTCCAGTGCCCATCCCACCTGCGCTCCATGGCCAGCTGGCAGCTCCTGCCCTGCCCCCTTGCCCTGTGTCCTCCGTTTTCCAAGTGCAGACCCCTATCCCCTCCCTCCTCCCTTGTTTGGTCCGCTGTTGTTCCCCTGCCCCCTCCTTCCTGCCCTTCATGGTCCATTATGCTGGAACTGTCACTCTTGTCTGTCCGCTATGGTCAGCTTCCTGACCTTGCCTCTTTCCCCCTGCTCTCTGTTATCCATGTGCATGACCCTGTTCCCTCCCTATTGCTTTCCATGGTCTGGTTGCTGCACTGCCATCCCGCTTGCCCTGTGTGATGTATTGTGCTGCTGCAACTCCTGACGCCTGCCCTGTAAGATCAGTTTGGTGCCCCTGCCCATCTCCCTCCTGCCCTCTCTTATTCAAGTCTGTGTCCCTACCCCATTTCTCCACCCCTCCGTGATCCAATATACTAAACTTGCCAACATTTTGAACTTGGTAAGAGGGAGATTTTGAAAACAAACTGGGGAATTGATTTTTCCCATTGACTTACTTTGAAAAAGAGGAAAGTTTAGGCAGGAGACAAATAAAATAAAGGCCTTTTAGGCTTGAAAACATTGGGAATCTCCTGCCTGAATCGGGTCTGTTGGCATGTATGGTTGTACTGCCATTGCCTCTTCCTTCTGCCGTCAATAGTCTTTTAAATTGCCACAGCCCTCTTGCCTGTACTGCATGGTTGGTTTGTTGCCCCTTCCCCCCTTTTCCCTGCCCTCCATTGTCCGTTGTGCTGCCACTGTCCCTCCCTCCTGCACAGCGTGGTTCAACTTGTTCCCTCTGCACTCTCCTCCATGAGAGGGTCTTATTCCCATAGAAATAATAGTTAGTGCTCTAAACAACTAATATGAGGACATATTTTCTGAGTTCTCAAATAGCAACAAAGCACTTTTAAATATCTTTATGTTATTTTTTATCCAGTTGATCACTTGATTATTTGTTACACTTTATCTTACACTTTGCAGCTGGGGAATCAGGTTTGAGTTTCGGCATCAGCTCGACATCCTGTGATTCTGGGCAAATTACTTAATCTCCCCATGCCTAAATCCAAAATGAATGTGTCCTTGTGTAATGTAAATGAGGCTCATGTAAAGCACTCCTATACCATGGGTTAAGTCTGCGCTGTAAAAACTGCAACAACAAAAAACAAATAATTCAGTGTTTTGCACACTTCTGTCATTGGGCTACCCCTGGGCTACAGTTAGGTGATATTTGTGCTATATTTGGGCTCTTTTTTTCTCCGATGGGGATCTTGGGAGACTTATTTGTTATAAAGCTACCTAATTTCATAATTTACTGCAGTATCCTAAGTAGAAAATGCTTTCAGTTTTTACTCTGATTCCATCAAGATGGCGCTCATATGTACCACACCTTTGGCATAAATTCAGATTGTTAGCACTCTAGTTGCTCATTAGAACACTGTAGTTAAACTGCTGATCACCAGGGAGTTAACTGGCAGTCAGTGTTTGCCAGACTGGGCTATTTCCTGCACAAATGGGCGAAATCTTTCCCATTTGTTTGGGGAAAGACCCCACCTGGCGGGGGGCTACATTTTAGGCTTATTTTAGCCAGTTGTGCGTACATTTTTAGCAAGGGCAGCACCGACACTGTGTCTGTGACAGAAACCCGCAGGGCAGCATGGATCACCAACCAGCTGAGCCAACCAGGCACTGAAGCGCAACCAGGTAGCCAATGGTCATGGAGATGACGCATTTGTGTTGGGTAAAGTTGACGCCTATCACTCTGAGTCAGTGAGTGGTGGGCAGTGGCACGAATGTCAGATGCCAATAAACGTGAAGCGCGCTGCATGGCTGGGACATCATTGGAGGAGGACACAGCACAGGTGTGATAGTTATAAACACAAGTGCTGCTGAAGACAGCAGTGTGTGTGTGTGTAACTGCAAGCGTACCTGCTGCTGTTGCCAAACTTGCCACCCTAGCGTAGGGGTGGGCAGGAGTGTTGTGCACAGTCTTTTTGGGTGACAGGGCCGTCAAACTTGTAGAGCAAAAGCGCTACCAATGACGGCCCTGGCCATATTTTTTGGCCATCACTCGCGACGCAGTTGGAGGGGGGTCACGCAGGTGGAGGGGGGTCTCTCGGGCAGTGTGGTCGTGGACTGGGATCGGCACCGTATTTGACTTGCATTTTAGAAAATTGTTGTCACCATTCATCATCGCGTCACTGACTCTGTCTCTATTTGGACTCGTCACACTACTAGAGAGATACAGACAGTGAGTAAGTGCCGCCGCATCGGAGGCAGCCGCAGCATTGCACTTCGAGGAGCAGGTCTGTACCAACCTCTGTCTTCATTCAACCGAGCTCTCAGCAGCTCAAACTGCTGTTATGTATATCTGTGTTGCGGCACTATGTGTCCCCTGTATAAGATGCAGCCAGAGACGTTTTAAGGCATGGGCAGAGTGGGCTCTGGCCCGGGGCCCCAGCCTTTTAGGGGGGCCCCTGATAGATCCTTCACACAGTCCTGCCCTGATGACCTTGAATGATTCTTAAAGATAGGTTGTTTTAAATACCACTTTCTTTTAGTTTATTTTTAATGTGTGTGATGTGTGGGAGACTTTTACAGACATTATGCAGAGAAATGTTTATGTTTTTCATTACCATACAACATCCATAAAAAAAGTTCCTTTTAGTTCGAAACAGGACTTCACATTTGAGACATGGCAGTGGGTGCAGAGATTTTGGGGCAGATTTACAAGCCCCTTGCCCCGCCGGTGCATCACGTTGCGTGACGCACCGGTGGCGCAGCCTGCTAAGTGATATTTACAAGAACAGGTAAAGTCACCCTGCGTGACTTAACCTGTGCTTGTAAATATCGCCCCTGTTCACGCAACACTTTGCGTGTAAGGGGCGTGACATGGGTGTTGCTGTGGGTGTTCCCACGCAACACCCATGTCCACTGATGCATTTCCAGATTTACGAGAAATCGTAAATCTGGAAATGCGTCAGAATGCTACACCACCCTAGGGGTGGCGTAGCGACGTGCAACGAGGAGAAATGTTTTCATTTCTCCTCGTTTTGTTTCCTCTTTCAATGCGTGCTGCATTCTACAGCACACATTGGAAGAGGAAATCACCTCAATTGATTGTTTTTGTGCAGGAAGGTGCCCCTTCCTGCACAAAAACAATATCCCCACGACGCAGGCATCCTTGCACCATGGTGCAAGGGTGCCTGCGCCGGCGCATGGCAGCAGCTTGTGCGCTAGCACAGGGGGAAGCACAGAGATGCGACATATTGTTGTAAATATGTCGCATCCCTGTGCTTCAAAACTAACGCAACGCGGCGCAGCAAAATGACTTGCGGCACTGCGCTGCGTTAGTTTCTTGTAGATCTGCCCCTTTGTGCGGTAATATTAGTGAGCTGCTGCTATATTACAATATTGAAAACACACATCCCTATCCCTTAATATTAGATGGAAACATGTTTAGACTTAGGACGCGTGTGTCTGCACAGTGTCAGTGACCTGGTCATAGAGGACATGAAAAAGCTAAAATTAGATCATAAATTCAAAGATGTTCCAAACAGGGTCCCACAAAATACGTTTGGCCCAGGGCCCCCAAAATCCTTAAGATGTCCCTGGATGCAGCGGCCTGTACCCCGGCAGCACAGGGTGAAGAGCGACTGAATACAGAAGTGCTACCGCCCTGAGCTGCCCTGCCAGGCTGCACAGCATATGATAATGTGATTGAGGGTCAGAAGGCTGACTTCAGAGATGCGAGTAGGGAGCCCTGGAAAGGACAAGAGGGCTATCCAGGACTGGGAGGGATGGCACGCTCCTGGGGCGCCCCGCAAAGTATAGGCAGACTAATTGTAGGGAGCACTGGGACTTTGAGTGGACAATAGGCTCCCGGGACAGGACTAGGCCTGGTGCTCTCAAAGGGGCATCCCATGAAAGTAGAACTGGAAGGTTAGGTACAAGGAGGGCAGGCAGTGTGCACGCTCTGGAGGAGGTGTGAGGGCCCACTCTGTTGAGGTAGTCCTAGGGACACAATCTGGGCACTGACTGGCTAGAGCGCACATATCGGAGGGAACAGCCCCCGAAGAGCCTGGCAGGATAAGGAATAGGCAAGTGCCACCTGGAGAGCGCAGAACTTTATGCAAGCTTCAGGGAGCCTCTACCAGTGGTAGAGTTTTTTTTCCTTTAACATTTCCACGTTTTTATTTTGGTACATTTAAAGCCCTACCATTACTAAAAGGCGTTAAAATAGAAATAGTTATTTCAGGTTTAAGATAAGGTCATTGTTTCAGATCTGCACCGCTCACTTTTCTCTCATTGCACAATTACACCCCTTTCTACGCGTCTCATATGTAGTATTTAAAAAAGTAAGTGATTTTTATGTTACTTTGAAATTTGGTGACGCTTCTGTTGACTCTGGCTCTTTCTCTGAAAATGCTTCATAGGTCGTGTAGCAATCCACACCCACTGACCTTGAGCGTCTACATTTCCAAGAGTAGCCCCTCACACTGGACTGGTGAACGCAGTAGATAGTGGAAAAATACATAAGTAAACCCGCCATCAGAAATGTCCCATGCCCTGTACAGGAGCAGGAAGTGATGGATCTTTCTATGTTGGCGTTTGTGTCGGGTATTCAGCGGGAACTGCCACAGCAGTAGTATATTATGTAGACGTTTAATATTTGCACAGTCACGGCCAAGTGAAAGAGGCCATTTTATTGTTCAATTTGCAACGCACCTATAGAACCCCTGATGAAAATTCCAGGCGAATTACAAATGTTTTCTCCTGCGTTCAGCATCTGCCATTTTGGAGCCTACATATGCACATTTGCAGATTGGATGTGGTTACTGGTTTCTAATTCATCAAGTGGGATTTTAGCGCTCCTCCAGCCCCTAAGCCGTTCATCGTCTCGTCCTCAAACTTCAGCTGGCACCAATGGATCCAGTAGAAACCATTCGCAACTCGTGAACAAGTATTTCCACCGGGTGAGGTAACAGTTCAAGAGAAGGGCATGAGATCAGTTTTGTTCACAACACGGGGTTCTCTTTGCTCACACCTGTGCAGCGAGTCACACTTCCAAGTAGAGGTCGGGCCTTGGAGTACTCACGCAGCCACCAGCAGCTGCCAAGGTGTTTGTAGCCTGGACTGCTCAGTGGATGTCCGGAACGGGCAGAGAAACCATTTCCTGCTCTGCAATGTTTACAAAGCACTCACGAAAGCTACTCAGGGGTTACGTTTTTTTAAACTTTCCAGTTCCTAGTAGCTTCGATGAGGCATGGCGTCGTAAAATGATTCTTCACACCAACCATCTTCAATGTTAAACTATGGTATGCGGAACCCATACCTGTGTTGGGGTCTATTTTTCCAGTATTGTTGAGTACAGGACGGGTCCGTGACCCAGTTATCCCTCAATAATTATGATAATAATAATGAAAATAAATAAAGAGGATGTTACGCAGTTGAGTAGTAGATAGAGCTTATGCCACACTGTTTTTCATTCCTAAATAAAGATATTTAACCAGAGGACATGGGGTTAAGTCTACATGGTGTAATAGAATCTGATTCAAGTCACCTTGTGTGACCAGGTTATTTCCTCTGTAAAATGAAAGCAATCCTTTCTGCAGTGGTTTCTCAAGTTAATTGCTGATTAGTATTGTAATAAGATTTATTTTGACCTTTGCGCTGAAATAAATATTTACTTTTATTAATACTCGTTTTTGCGTTTATATATTTCCTTTGTCATGTCATAAATATAACATGAACACACACATACAACTATGATCTCCCTAATAATGTTTCTAGACTCTTCTCTCCTGTACCCCTCGTTTGAGTCATCCCAAACCTCAGTTTACTACTATGGTCTCCCAATAACCCTTTCCAGACTCTTCCCTCCTCTATCCCTCCATTGACTCATCTCAAACTTTATCTAACTAATATGAGCTCCCGAATAACACTTTCTTTACTCTTCCTTCCTCTATCCGATTCAATCAAACAGACTCACATGTCCACCGCTCAAATTAACAACTTATATTTCCTTGTACTAATCCACCACTAATCCTTTGGGCGCCGGAGTAGCGTTCTACTCGCCAAGAAGTGGTTCAACTCCTCATCAGGGGTAATAGGCGCTATATAAATACAATTACGATTACAATATACATCCAGTGGCTGAATTGCACAATGTGAAACCAGAAAACCTGGTATTAATTCCGGCTTCCCCACTTTACCAGAGTTTGTGATCCTAGATAATTGTTTATTTTCACTTTCCCTCCTTTATCCTAATTATCATACACAAAAGGACATGGAATAACATGACTTGTATTATACAAAACCTTCTCCTGTGTTTCAGTTAATAAACTATAAGGCTTTTTATGTATAACCTGTGCAGTCTGACCAGTAACAGAATATATGCCGCCACGCTCTCGCTCTCAAAGGAGGTCACAGTCTGAATATAAACTGAAACCCCTCCCGCTTAATGCAAGTGGCACACCTTTAATGTATGGTAAATGCCCTACTATTACAAAAAATATTATTGGTGGTTCATGATTAATTGTCCCGGTGGCTTACACTTTCGGAAAACTGAAGTAAAGTTATAATTTGTTTAAAAAATGTGATGTAAGGGTCAGGTGGAAGCACAGAGCAGGGTGAGGAGACACCTGCTCCGGGCACTGGGTAGCAGCACACTATACAGGGTAGCTAAGCAATCCACCAGGAGTCTGTACAGGCACGGCTAATGCTCTGACATCTCACAGGGTGAACATAGCAAAACCAAAAGGGATGATGGACGGAGTGTTGAACATTGCAAGCACTCACCCCCAGTCAACTGATCTGGGTTTAATCCATCATCATTCTTTAGCTCACTCCGCCACCCCAGTTCAGACATGGCCATATGCAAATCAGTCTGACCCTGTGCCTCATGGGAACAGTCCAGCCCGAACTGCCAAGCCATGTCTTCCCTGAACCGGAAACAAGCATCCTGGGGCCGGTTTCTGGCTTACAGCCGTCATCAGCCAGGCTATCTTGAATCCAGTGGCAAAGTGAGCAAGGGACCCACGTCTGAGCATACCCTGCCAACTTAGGGCGAACATAGCAAAACCAAAAGGGATGATGGACGGAGTGTTGAACATTGCAAGCACTCACCCTCAGTCAACTGATCTGGGTTTAATCCATCATCATTCTTTAGCTCACTCCGCCACCCCAGTTCAGACATGGCCATATGCAAATCAGTCTGACCCTGTGCCTCATGGGAACAGTCCAGCCCGAACTGCCAAGCCATGTCTTCCCTGTACCGGAAACAAGCATCCTGGGACCGGTTTCTGGCTTACAGCCGTCATCAGCCAGGCTATCTTGAATCCAGTGGCAAAGTGAGCAAGGGACCCACGTCTGGGCATACCCTACCAACTTAGGGCGAACATAGCAAAACTAAAAGGGATGATGGACGGAGTGTTGAACATTGCAAGCACTCACCCCCAGTCAACTGATCTGGGTTTAATCCATCATCATTCTTTAGCTCACTCCGCCACCCCAGTTCAGACATGGCCATATGCAAATCAGTCTGACCCTGTGCCTCATGGGAACAGTCCAGCCCGAACTGCCAAGCCATGTCTTTCCTGAACCGGAAACAAGCATCCTGGGACCGGTTTCTGGCTTACAGCCGTCATCAGCCAGGCTATCTAGAATCCAGTGGCAAAGTGAGCAAGGGACCCACGTCTGGGCATACCCTGCCAACTTAGGGCGAACATAGCAAAACCAAAAGGGATGATGGACGGAGTGTTGAACATTGCAAGGACTCACCCCCAGTCAACTGATCTGGGTTTAATCCATCATCATTCTTTAGCTCACTCCGCCACCCCAGTTCAGACATGGCCATATGCAAATCAGTCTGACCCTTGTGCCTCATGGGAACAGTCCAGCCCGAACTGCCAAGCCATGTCTTCCCTGAACCGGAAACAAGCATCCTGGGACCGGTTTCTGGCTTACAGCCATCATCAGCCAGGCTATCTTGAATCCAGTGGCAAAGTGAGCAAGGGACCCACGTCTGGGCATACCCTGCCAACTTAGGGCGAACATAGCAAAACCAAAAGGGATGATGGACGGGGTGGCACCACACTCGACAGGCAGTCTGATCTGCCAGTGATTGCAGATTGTCACATGCTTGTGATGCTTAGCCTGGCCTACTTGTGACATTTAGTGTGGCTCTTAACATGTGGTTTTTAACGCTTTTGTACGTTGGACTCATGCACTATTATGTATAATAGTAACCCAGCCCAAAGAGTGCACTTAACAACTGACTTGCATCTTAGTTCACTATTGACATTATTGTTATAGTGGGGGAAAGAATGAATGCTTATAAATTCATGTTTGAGAACTATTGCTTAAAAAAAAATACTTTTCAATGTACTGATATAATGTGATGTACTAAGGTGAAACTGCTCTGCATGTTAATAAAATACCGTTTTTTAATTTTGAAGAGAAGTTATCATATTTCTACACTTTTGCTGCAAGATCTCTTTAAAAGTAACGCGCCTCTTGCTTGCCACCAGCTGCTGTTCTTAGCCAGAGGGACCACAAGACCCAGAAGCCACTCTGCTCCAGGAGGAGGAGCTTGAAACCACTCGCGAGCGCTCAAAATGCGCTAAAGATCACCGCGGCGCGGGACGCGCCTCTTGCTTGCCACCAGCTGCTGTTCTTAGCCAGAGGGACCACAAGACCCAGAAGCCACTCTGCTCCAGGAGGAGGAGCTTGAAACCACCCGCGAGCGCTCAAAACGCGCCAAAGATCACTGCGGCGCGGGACGCGCCTCTTGCTTGCCACCAGCTGCTGTTCTTAGCCAGAGGGACCACAAGACCCAGAAGCCACTCTGCTCCAGGAGGAGGAGCTTGAAACCACCCGCGAGCGCTCAAAACGCGCCAAAGATCACCGCGGCGCGGGACGAGCCTCTTGCCTGCCACCAGCTGCTGTTCTTAGCCAGAGGGACCACAAGACCCAGAAGCCACTCTGCTCCAGGAGGAGGAGCTTGAAACCACCCGCGAGTGCTCACAACGTGCCAAAGATCACCGCGGCGCGGGACGCGCCTCTTGTTTGCCACCAGCTGCTGTTCTTAGCCAGAGGGACCACAAGACCCAGAAGCCACTCTGCTCCAGGAGGAGGAGCTTGAAACCACCCGCGAGCGCTCAAAACGCGCCAAAGATCACCGCGGCGCGGGACGAGCCTCTTGCCTGCCACCAGCTGCTGTTCTTAGCCAGAGGGACCACAAGACCCAGAAGCCACTCTGCTCCAGGAGGAGGAGCTTGAAACCACCCGCGAGCGCTCAAAACGCGCCAAAGATCACCGCGGCGCGGGACGCGCCTCTTGCTTGCCACCAGCTGCTGTTCTTAGCCAGAGGGACCACAAGACCCAGAAGCCACTCAGCTCCAGGAGGAGGAGCTTGAAACCACCCACGAGCGCTCAAAACGCGCCAAAGATCACCGCGGCGCGGGACGCGCCTCTTGCTTGCCACCAGCTGCTGTTCTTAGCCAGAGGGACCACAAGACCCAGAAGCCACTCTGCTCCAGGAGGAGGAGCTTGAAACCACCCGCGAGCGCTCAAAACGTGCCAAAGATCACCGCGGCGCGGGACGCGCCTCTTGCCTGCCACCAGCTGCTGTTCTTAGCCAGAGGGACCACAAGACCCAGAAGCCACTCTGCTCCAGGAGGAGGAGCTTGAAACCACCCGCGAGCGCTCACAACGCGCCAAAGATCACCGCGGCGCGGGACGCGCCTCTTGTTTGCCACCAGCTGCTGTTCTTAGCCAGAGGGACCACAAGACCCAGAAGCCACTCTGCTCCAGGAGGAGGAGCTTGAAACCACCCGCGAGCGCTCAAAACGCGCCAAAGATCACCGCGGCGCGGGACGCGCCTCTTGCTTGCCACCAGCTGCTGTTCTTAGCCAGAGGGACCACAAGACCCAGAAGCCACTCTGCTCCAGGAGGAGGAGCTTGAAACCACCCGCGAGCGCTCAAATCGCGCCAAAGATCACCGCGGGACGCGCCTCTTGCTTGCCACCAGCTGCTGTTCTTAGCCAGAGGGACCACACGACCCAGAAGCCACTCTGCTCCAGGAGGAGGAGCTTGAAACCACCCGCGAGCGCTCAAAACGCGCCAAAGATCACCGCAGCGCAGGACGCGCACGGGCGAAGCCCGGGCCAAGGGCGGGCCCATCCTTGCCCGTCATCGCCAGGAAGAGGCAGGGCAGGGCCACCCCTCTTTCATCTGCCATACAAGAGCTCCCTAGCCCCGAACTTAAGGTACTGTTTCCTCATACTTATTGTGGTTTCAAAGTGAAGTCCCTAGTAGTCAGTTGGTAGACTTGGACCTTGGCTTACCTGCTTGCTTTTGGATTGTACTATTGGATTTTGAAATGTTCAAGACTTATTGCCACGTTTAGCTGCTTGCAATTTTCACCCGGGTCGATCTATCTATCTATTTGCAAGTACTGGGTAACTCGCATTACTTTTATTGTGGTTATCAAAACAAACTTGTTTTTTTGTAATAGGTATGGGGAAACGGAAAACCATGGAGAGCGTAGAGGTGGGGGGGAATGGGAGTCGTGGGCTAGGCAAGGGGAAAAAGGCTAAGAAATCTCGCAAACATGCCGCCAATAATTGTGTTCTCGATAGAATAGACACACTAATTAATGAGTGCGAGACCATATTGGTGTCAGATCCCGTGGGCCCGCATAGTAATAATAACTTAACCCCCTCCGATCCAAAATCCCCTGCCCGCCCACTTACCGTCGCTCCCATGTTCCACAAACACGCTAGCAAACGAATTACCAACCCGAGTGCCAATAAGGATCGCGATCTTGCTGGGGGACAAGAGAAGGTTGTTCTTGACCCTGACGAACTAGACTGCAAGCAAGCGACTCCGACGAAGCACAACATTCCATGCTCAAATAGATTTGCCTTGCTTGCAACCCCTTCTGATATATTATGCGAGCAAGCCACACCATCAAGTATATTGCAAGGAGGCAGCAACGTGGAGCAATTATCTTCTGACATACTTGGGCCTATTGACTCCCTCAGGGTTGAGATTACATCACTGAAAAGTTTGATTAAAGAGCTTACACATCTGGTGAAAACACTACTTCCCTGGGCTCAACCGGTACACCAGGAGCAGGCACTTGCACAAACTCGACAAACTCTAACCCTGGCTGGCCCACCAAGCACTGCAGGGGTAGATCTGGGGCAAAGCGTATCCACACTCCTAAAAAATTCAGTAAATCATAAGCTTTCTGGCTCTATACCTGTAAGAACGAACACTCCTGAGCCTAGGATAACAAACAACTTTCCCACATTATTATCTGTGCCAAAAAAGGGTCAGGCTGTCTCAGGCGGCCCCTGCAGACCAAGAGCCACTGTCTGATCCGCGAAGGTTCCTCTACAACCCCGGCAACGGAGAGATGTATATCCATTACCGCCACTGCAAGGCCCTAATATTTACATGACAAATGTACCCAAACTTGGCCCACATAATGACACGGAAAGTGCGGATTCTTTGACCAATAAGGATAAGGATACGCCATACCAGAGGCTGCCGCTCAGTGATTCGTGAAGACATCACCCGGGCACGCAGATGCACTATCCCTGCCCAACCTTATGATTGTATCGAGCTTACCTTTTCTAATGTTGATCTGGCAGAGAACCTTCAAGCTTTGGAATTTAGAACTTGTGCCCCTGCTACTTCAACCATACAGTTTAGGCGAGCTCAAGTATCTCCAAGGGATGGGTTGCAATCCCAACTTGAGGGGGGCTCAACGCTCGAAACAGTAGATTGACTGCCTGATGAGCCTAGCCGCTCATCATGGCATGAAATGATAATGTTTATCAAAAAGGGGGGGACAGAGGGCTTAATCAAGAGGTCCAGCGTACTTGCCCTATCAGAGTGAACGCAAAAAAGAGGTACGCAGTTCCTCAGTATGCAGGTAGTGTCCCAGGCACCCAAAAAAGGAGGGGAATTCCTCCTTTTGGAACTGAGGCCCTCACACACCCAGCAAGCTAGGTGTCATGCTTCATCATATGGGTCTGCTCCTCGTCGGGTCGGCGCTGCAATACCCGACGGGCACCCATAGAGGGGCTCTTTGCCGGAGATCTTTTGTTCCTGCCGTAAGGGTGCCGTGGGTGTAAGGGACCTAGTGTGAGTGTAGATGTGCTGGAAGTGAATATTCCTATGAGAGCAAATTTTATTCTAAATGGATCCCTACTTGATTAAAAATAGTGAGGAGAGGCGACTAACAAGCTACCAGGGTTCAAGAGGCGCTCTACTCCTTGATGGTCTAATCAAGTAGGGATCCATTTAGAATAAAATTTGCTCTCATAGGAATCCCCTCTTGTTTTATATTCACTTCCAGCACATCTACACTCACACTAGGTCCCTTACACCCACGAGCTCAGAGGATATGCTGGAGCTGGAGGATGGTGATGTAAAATGGTCGGTCCCCCCTCTTAATATTTCCCCTATTAGAAAGTGGACCCCGCTTGCAATTCAACTTAATGCACTAACCATTGAACATGGTCTTAGAGCTGCTAATGGCAGAACTCATTCAGACATGCACGGTGCAAACACTTTTAATAGAGTAGGTAGCACTTCACGTATAGATTATATCCTAGTGGACGTAAAATTGTGGGCCCAAATGTTAGACATGTATGTGGGCACCACAACAGATAGCGACCACAATCCTCTTTGTTTGACATCAGAATTGGTCTGGGCCACTCCGTCCTCGCACCAAACTAGGAAGGCCACAGCTCTGGTTATAGACATCGTTCCTTCAAACTGTAAAAGATACCTGAAATGGCATAAGATTAGTGCACACGAAATAAAACTATCTCGTGTTAAGGAAGTTGTCTTTTCTGGTATCCAAGCCCTCCAGGCAACCCTATCGGCTGCCGACCCCTGTGCAGGAGCTTCTTTAGCCCACTCCCGTATCATATATCAGCTGAGTACTTTTTTTTTAGCCACTCATAATTACGTTAACACAAAGGCACCCCGGCAAAGACAGCATCCGTGGTACACCAAAAAATGCAGACTAAATAGACAAGCATTGGCAGCCGCAATCAGGTCCAAGAACTCCGAATCGATTAAATTAGCGAGAAAGGAGTATAGGGCAGCCCTCCACGAGGCTAAAATAGAGTGGGACGAATCTCACTGGAAGAACTTGAAAGATGCCAGTCTGGAGAAAAACAAAAACCAGTTCTGGTCCCTCGTTAGTAAGGGGATTAGCAGAGATCCTGCCTCTCTGTCTAACCATATAACAAGCCATGAATGGCACGACCATTTCAGGAAACTGTATTCCGCCCCTGACGATGAATGTCTGGAGGAGTTAAGCGACTCCACAGACATCCCTCCGGTGGGGAATACGAGCAATCCCTTTTTGTTGCCTGAAATTGAAATGTCAATCACAAAGACAGTGTCGGGAAAAGCCCCTGGACCGGACGGTCTTCCTGGTGACCTCTTTTTGGCCGATCCCAGGAACTGGTCGCATTACATCCAACTTTTGATCAAAAGTATAGCCAATGGATCCCCAATTCCCGACTCTTGAAAAGGAGCGTTGGTGGTCCCGATATTTAAAAAAGGGGACAGGGAAAATCCATCAAATTATAGGCCAATAAGCCTAATTGACGCCATGCAAAAGTTGGTAGGTAGGGTCCTCCTCCAGCGAATACAGACCTGGGCTGAAGAGGAGGACATTCTATCCCAATACCAGGCTGGGTTTAGAAGTAACACAGGCACGATTGACCAAGTTTTCAGGTTATTACTCATATACTGGAAGGTCGTTGTTATTGGTAAGGGAAGCCTTTACCTTGCTTTTATCGATTTGAGAACAGCTTTTGATCTCGTTCCTAGGTTAAGACTGTGGCAAACGCTGAGGGACCTGGGCACTCCCCCTCTTCTTCTTAACTTTTTAATTCGATTGCACGAAGGAAACTTCGCCCAAGTCAGGTGGGGCCCCCAAGGGGAGGTTACGGAAACGATCCTAGTCAGCAGAGGAGTCCGCCAGGGGTGTGTCTTGGCACCCACCCTGTTTTCCTTGTATATCAATGGGGTGGTGAGATTTCTTCAGGAGATCCCGGCAGATGCACCAACCCTGGCGGGCGAGAAAGTCCCAACACTGTTGTTTGCTGACGACACCCTTCTGGTGTCGAAAACCCCGTCTGGGTTGCAAAAACTCCTTAACCAATATCAGCTATTCTGCGACTCCCGGGGCCTGGTTATTAATACAGACAAGACAAAATTCATGGCTTTTAATCCCCATAAGACTTTTAAAAATGACTTAATTTTAAATAACACCCGACTAGAGAGGGTAAATGTGTTTGACTATTTGGGCATCCGCCTTTCTGATAAAATGCACTGGAAGCCGCACCTAGCCAAGATGTTATTGAATCATAAACGCGCTGCCGGGGCTCTTAGTAAAGAACACCGGGCCTCCTATAGTAGGCCGGTAGCTCCAGCACTTGCAATCTACGAAGCTAAAGCAGTTGCTGCTGCGTTGTACAGGGCGGAGCTGTGGGGCTTCGAAAACATCGAGGATTTTGGCAGGTCCGAAAACAAGTTTTTGAGGGATCTGGTGATGCTTCCCAGTAACACCCCATTAACTCCCTTGATGTTTGATATGGGCAGACGGCCGCTCAGGGATATTGCAAAATTGCGCCCTCTTCTCTTTTGGGCGCGAGTGATGCGTACCCCAGAGCTTGCTAACCATGCCGCGGCACTAAAAGAGGTGATTAACTTAGACACAGGGCACAGGGTCAAGTGGATATCCAATGTTAGAAGGTTGTTGTCCAAGCTGGGTCTCACGGAAGCATGGGATACCCAAGTACCACCCAACAAGGCAGAAATTAAGCACATTTATTGGAACTGGGTTGATACCAAAGAGTTGAGCAACCCAGAATTGGGGAGTTTGACAGAAGAGTTTTTTCGCCACAAACAGTGTAGAGGCTTAGAGCCTTATCTGGACATCATCCAGACTCCACACGATAGACAGTTATATATGCAATTCAGGCTGGGCACACTCCCAATTCACGCAACCACTTCAAAATGGCACTCTTATAAATACCAAAGTGAGGCATGCCCCTGCTGTAGAACTCCGTTGGAAAGCATGCCCCACATTCTGTTTGCTTGCCCGGCTTATTCCGTTGCCAGGTCTAGCTGGATTAAACCGGTCTGCAAAATTATGGGTACACGCGACCATAGGACCGCCCTGCGTATCCTAAAACTGACCCAGGTGTGCTTGTTTCGTGCGGGGTGGCGAAGTTTTTGAGTCGTGCCTGGATTATCAGAAACAAAGCACTGAAGGGCACTAGCACGCTTGCTGAGGGATAAACATCTATGTCAGCCAACTTTTTACTACCTAAGTACTGTAACAACTTGCAGAGTTTACTTACTTAGAATCACTGAGAAAATGTTCGTGTTTTGCAGAGCAGCTCACCCTGAGATATACTTCTCTATTTGTGGTTGATTCTGTACATCTCCCCAGATATGCTTGCATAACCGTTCTAATTCTCAAGATTTGCATTTTATGTCTGGTTGTGCGTTCAAAGCCCATTCTTTTACCCTGCTAGAAGGTTTTATATACAGCTGTTTTTAAACCTTTTATACTTTTTAATCAATTTACAGGTCTTAATCGTTCTACTAGTATCCTTTTAGCTATTTTGATAACTCCGTTAAAACATGTATTCATATTAATGTGACATACTGTATATTTTTTAACGTCTGTCTGTGTTTTTTTGTCTGTGGCTTTTATGATTCTAGTAATCGAAATAAAGTATTTGATTGATATGCTTTAAAAGTAAAGGTGTTTCGAAACTTAGGCTGTGCAGGATAACCTAGTCACTTCCTTTTTTCAACTTCAATTAACTTTTTTTTTTGTGTTTGAAAAGCTTTATTGAACAATCAAAGAAAAAGGGCATAAATACCAGCAATACAGACGCAAATGTTGAAGCAGAATTATAACAGAAGATTTGGCTAGTACAATAAAAAGAATAAAAGCTACTTTTTTAAGGTTTTATATGGAAAGGGGGAAGGGAAGGAGGGAAGGGAAGGAAAAAGGGGAGAGGGGAAAGGAGAGAACATACTAACCTTTTAACATCAAAGAAGCTTGCATATTACATTGTATAACACAACAGAATGTAAGCGGACCATTGAACAATTAATACCATATATCAAGTCATTATGTATGATAAAGAAAGAGAACAGAGAGAGAATATTCAAGGGGTTTAAAATTTTCAGAATTGAGAGAGGAATTACGTTTTAAAACAATCTGATCTAAATAAGTAGTAAGGGGTAACCAAAAAGATCTCTATTAAGTGTTGGTTTACAGGAGGAGGCGAAGGCAACATCAAGTCTATGAAAGTGGCAAAGGCTATTCCACCAATGTTGTGTAGAGAGATTCAAAAAAGTTTTCCAATTGAGAGTAATGTGTTGAAAGGCTAAGGCAAGCATGAGATCAAACAGACCATGATTATGTGAGGGTATAGGTAAAGAGTCAGAGAGACTACCAGCGAACAATAGGGGTATAGAGTAAGAGGAAGAAACCTTAAAGATACGAGAGATATAGGACCAAACAGTCCCCCAAAAACTGGAAACCGAAGGACAGAGGAAAAGAAGATGCATAAGGTTAGCGTCAGAGGAACCACAAGTCCAACAGTTAGAGTCAGAATCAGAAGAAAAGCGAGCAATGGAAACAGGAGTATGGTAAAGTCTATGATAGAGAAAAAACATAGATTGAGTGAGAGAGGCAGAGCGAGAAATTTTTAAAGACCTGGACCAAAGTTTATCCCAGAAGATGATAGTCCATTCGCATCCCAGATCAGACTCCCATGAAAGTTCCAATTTAGATTTAACTCGATCCGGATTGGGGGCTAAGAAATATTTATATATAAGAGAAGCTTTAGGTAAAGAAAGGAGAAGTTTAAGAAGAGAGTTTTGGGGTTCAGTAAGAGATGAAAGGGGAAGAGAGTAGTACACATCAAGAATAATTGCCATGAGAGTGGTAAATTTCTGTAAAAAGGAACGAGGACAGTGGAACAAGGCTTGAAATTGGGGAAAAGAACATGGCGAGAGACCGTTAAAAAAGTGTTTAACCCAAATGATGCCTTTTGATCTCCAAGATTTCCAGAAAATGGGTCTGTTATTAAGGAGAATAAGCGAATTATGCCAAATGGGGGAATCCAAGAAGGCATCACGAGAAAGGGGATTAGGTGAAATTAAAGGCTTCAGAAGGGAACAAGTGTGTCTAAACAGGGGGATGGATATATGAGGAGTTTTGACAGAAAAAGCCATAACCTCCTTGAAAGAAAAGGGTAATACTAAAGTTTGCTCAATGGAGAGCCAAAGGGGAGTAAAGGGAGAATGATCGGATAAGAGCCATTTCGAGGCTTGACGAAGAGAAAAGGATTTATGATAAAGACGAAAGTCAGGGAAGTTCACACCGCCATTAGACTTTGTCCTACGAAGAAAAGATAGGGCAATTCTAGCTTTCTTATTCTTCCAAAGAAATTTAGAAAGGCAGGAATCAATGCGCTTCATGTATATGGCAGGAATGTTAACGGGAAGCATAGAAAGTGTATAAATTAAAATAGGGGCAATCATCATTTTAATCGAGTCTAATCGACCCCACCAAGAAAGAAAAAGGGGATTCCAAGAAGAAAGTAATTTATCAATACGAGAAAGAACAGTAGTCATGTTTAATTTAATCGAGGAAGCAATTGAATTGGAAAACCATATGCCTAAATATTTAATTTTTGAAGCATTCCAGGCAAACCCAGTTGAAGAAAAGAAGTGGGGAAGACAACATTTTGTGAGGGGAAGAATTTCTGTTTTGTCTGAATTGATTTTATAACCAGAAACCTGTGAAAAGGAGTCAAACTCATGTAATAAAGGGGGAATAGAGGTTTCAGGTGTAGAAATAAATAAAAGAATATCATCCGCATATGCGGAAAGTTTTAGTTGGTGATCACCATAAGGAAAACCAGAAATGGAATCATTCTTACGAATAGAAGACAGAAAGGGTTCAAGAGCTAGGACGAAAAGAAGAGGGGATAAGGGGCAACCTTGACGAACTCCTCGTTTAAGAGGAAAATAGGATGAGATACAACCATTGACTAATACTGAGGCTTTGGGGGCAGAATATAGTAAAGAAATAAGTGAAATC
This sequence comes from Calotriton arnoldi, assembly GCA_963921515.1. Lineage (NCBI taxonomy): Eukaryota > Metazoa > Chordata > Amphibia > Caudata > Salamandridae > Calotriton > Calotriton arnoldi. The sequence continues at coordinate 154,941 of CAWUFW010019532.1, forward strand.
AACTTGGGGCCAAAACCATGCCATCGTAACGAGGCAAATAAAAAAGACCAATCTACTCTATCAAAAGCCTTCTCTGCATCAACTGATATGGCCGCTAGAGAAGTGGAAAGGGAGGGGATTTTATTTAGGACATTAAGGAAAAGCCTAGAGTTATCAGAGGTATGTCTTCCCTTGACAAAACCACACTGTTCTTTCCCAATAAGGTGAGGCATGAGAGGGTCTAAACGTAAAGCAAGCAATTTAGCAAACAATTTATAATCGACATTAACCAAAGATATCGGGCGATAATTCTTACAATATTTAGGATCACGACCTTCTTTATGTATTAAACAAATTGTAGCCTCCTGAAAGGTACCTTCCGTCCCACCAGCTAAAAGGAATGAATGAAAGAGTGTTAAGAGTTTCGGTAATAATAGATCTGAAAAGTGCAAATAAAATTCAACAGAAAAGCCATCTGGGCCTGGGGTTTTCCCTTTAGCAAGAGAGTTTAAAGCATTGGATAGTTCATTAAGGGATAAGTCTGATTCAAGCTCGAAAAAACTGAGATGGGATGAATAAGGAGGAGGAATGTTATCAAGGTACTCCTGAACGCTAGAAGAAGAAGGAGGAGATTCTGGGGTATAAAGATCTTGATAAAAGAGTTTGAATTCATTAAGTATTTCTTGATCTTTATGTAAGAGAGAGCCATTGGAGGTATAAATGGCATCTATGAGGGTACGGTCTTTGCGTGTTTTAAGATAATTTGCCAAAAGCTTCCCTGCCTTATTACGACCACCATAGTAACGAGCGCTACTGCGCAGAAGCATGGAGGAGGCGTTATCAGTAGTGGTTTTATTAAAAGCAAGTTTAGCACGAATCAGTTCCGGCAAAACCGATTCCTTCGAAGAAGTATAAAATTTGTGTTCTAAAAGCTTAATATGCGCCAGAGTGTCTTTTCGTTGCTGAAGAAAGCGTTTCTTTTTTTTAGACAAAATCAATGATAAAGCCCCTTGCAGTAGCTTTAAAAGAATCCCATATGATATGTAGGGAGGAGTTGGGGGTACAATTAAATTCAAAGAATTCAGTTGCAAAAGAGCGAAAAGAGGAAGAGAAGAGAGGGTCTAAGAGGAGAGAATTGTTAAAACGCCAACGAGAGGATCTGGAATGCGGAGGGAGCAAATCAAGATCTGTTACAATAGGAGCATGATCAGAGATAACAATAGGTTCAATAGAGGAAGAAATTAGATTTTGAGATAAGGGTTGAGAAAGAAAGATATAATCCAAGCGGGAAAGAGAAGCGTGGGGAGGAGAGAAAAAGAAAAGTCCAAAGAATCAGGGTGAGAAAGTCTCCAGGAATCAATGAGATGTGCTTGGGAAATAGTGTCGAGAAAATGTTTATGGGTCTTATGAGGAACAAAACGAACTTGAGATTGACGATCGAGGAATGGGTCTATAACTTGGTTACAGTCGCCTCCTAATATGAAGAGATCATCTTGGAATTGGATACATTTTTGTGTGATAAGAGGCCAGAAGGAGCAATCAGGATGTGTAGGACCATAGACATTAAAAACAGTTAAGGAAACATTATTAATTAACAACTTAACCAGTAGCCATCTACCATCTGTATCAGTTTCTTGGGATATGACTTTACAGTTCAACTTCTTATGACACAAAATTATCACGCCATTTTTTTTATTATTAGAAGGAGAGACTAAAACTGTGCCTACCCAGCCTCTTTTTAATTTTAGCGCCTCAGCTTCAGTGAGGTGGGTCTCTTTGCAAGAGTGCTAGGTCAGGGTTATAAGAGGCGAGGTGGGAAAGGATTCTCTGTCTCTTAATTGGGTTAATAAAACCTTTCACATTCCAGGAAATAACTCTGAATGCAAAAACATTAAAGACTGATACAGAACCAAATATGCATTAAGAGGAGAATGAAAGAAGAGACAAATATAGAAAAGGGAGGGAAAATTAGGGAAGAAAAAAGGGAAGATAGAAGGTAGAGAAAAAACACAAGGAGAGACAGTACATATCCATGAAGGACGACTGAAAAAACATACCTGAGGGGAAAGGAAACAAGATAAGACTGGGGCAATGGCGACGAACGGAAGACGAAACGCCCGAACCAAGGGGCCCGGACCACACCAGAACAAATAAGAGTGCAGACGGATTAGACAACTGTATTACGACAAACGGAACCTGTATGCAGATAAAAGGAGATTGAAAGGGCAAGAAGCTAATGAAGAATTAGAAATATAAACATACTTGAATCATACATTAATAAATGACAACAGTGAATGTACCAGAAACACAAACACGAACATGAACACGTCAACCCGTAGAACAAGTAGAGAAGGATAAAAGAGAAACAAATATAAACTTAATCATAGATGACTCATATATTAATAGTATGGTGACGATGAGAGTCTTGGTAATATGGGAGTGACGTGTCAACCCGTAGGAGCACCAGCAGTATCCATGTTGGCCGAGGTATGAGAGTGGATACATTTCTTGAGTTCTGCAGGATCCTCAAAGGACAGAGTCCGATTTTGATAAGTCACTTTAAAGATGCAAGGGTGAAAGAGGCCATAGCGAGCACCCATTGAGCGAAGAGGAGGACGAAGATTAAGAAACTCCCTTCGCCTGGTTGCAGTAGCATTGGAGACGTCTTGAGAGAGGAAGACTCTCTGACCCAACCAAGAAATTTGTCGTTTGACTTTGGCTGCAGAAAGAACAGAAAGCAGGTCAGTAAATTTCAGGAAAAGAATAATAACTCCTCGGGGTCTGACCGAGGGTGAAGAGAGTGAAGGACGTGGACCCAGTCTATGAGCTCTCTGGATATTCAGCGTAGTTGATGTAGGCATTTCCAGTAGTTTCGGTAGAAAGGAAGAGAAAAAGGCAACAGGATCCTCTCCTTCCAAAGCCTCCGGCAAACCATAGATGCGTAGATTATTCCTCCTATTACGGTTTTCCAAATCCTCAGTGTGTTGTTGAAGTTTGCGAACTTCCTTTTCCAAAGAGGAGAGTCTTTGAGAGTCACCTTGAACCGTCGAGAGTTGTTGTTCCATTACAGAGACTCTGTTCTCCATTGAGGACCACTTTTCTTCCAGGAATTGCATTTTGCTGTTCGTTTCCTCCACAAACGGGCGCAAAGCACGAATTTCCTCCAATAACAATTCCAAAGAGATAGTAGGAGATGGCTTATCAGGAGATGGAGGGTCCTGTTTCAGTCGTTTAGGAGTGGAAGTGGGCGGAGAAGATTTATGTGGCGTCGATTGTGATGCTTGGGAGCGAGCAGAAGGTACCCCAGCCATGGCTGTAGTGGGGGAAGGAGCAGCAGGCGCAGGGGATAAAGAATGCTTAGGTGTCGCTGTGGAGGAGGCCTTAGAGACAAAAACAAACTGTGGTTTGCGTAGCCTGCCCATATGCAAGTGACAATCCAGTAAAACAGACTTTTCCGTTGGCTAAAAAATGTCACAAAGGAGAATAGTGTTCCAAAGCAAACCTGGGCGACGGCACCAAATACCTGACCATATGGAGTAGAAAGCCAACGATGAGAAAGCGTCACATAACACAAGTCATTAGCATCCAGTTAGGTAAATAACGTTGGGAGACATGCCAGTGAGAGAGGGGTTGACATCAGGAATAAGAAAACGTCCAATAACCAAGGCAACCTGGGTAATTCTATTAGAAGCTGTAACAGATTATAAATCCAAATATTGGTCAGCAGAGTAGAATGATTGGGAAATACTCTGAGGGAAATATGTCAATGAAAGTCATAGAAAAACGAATCCCATAAAGAAGAGAGACAGCTTACTGAAACACCAAATGCCTTGAGTAGAGAAACATGCTGCAGGTTGCTAGCGCCTCCATCGCACATTCACTGCGTCGAAGAAGAGAAGCTCACTTCCGCTCCACGCAGGATCGGCAGAAGACGAAATCGCGGCATTCAAAATGGCGGCCGTGTGAGGAGAAACTGCGGATGACGAAAAGGACCAGAAGCGCAACGCGCATATTATCCTGAAGCCCCTCACCCGACTCACGGCATGTTCCGATTCATGAATTGATGCCGTCCGCTTAAGCAGAGTGCGAAAAAACGCACTCGCGGCTCATGTCGTGTTCCGGTGCGGCGGAGCTCCAAGCTCAGGCGGCCATCTTGCGCGGCGCCGAAACCACGCCCCAACTTCAATTAACTTTTAAATAAAGGTTTGCCTGTTTATTTAACTTATTTTTCAATGTTAGTGCTGAGTCAGTAAAACAGCAGCCCAGTGATGCTGTTGACCAGGGGGCCGCATATAAAGGTCAGGAGAGCCGCATGCAGCCCCTGGGCCGTACTTTGAGTATCACTGGTCTAGAACAAGTTCACCGTCTCTTGTCGTGAGTGACTGACTGTGACCACTGCTGTGCAGCATCCCGACCGGGCCGTGACTTCACTGTCACTTGGAGTCCCTCGTCTGCGGCAACCACTTGTAGAAGCACAATTGCAGTAAGTGAATGTTAACATGGGAGCAGGGACCAGTATAACACCTAGCAAGATATTGCCTCATGTTTATGCTTGGCACACTTCATAGCTTCCTCTCTGTGGAGCTGCGAGGAGTCTTGGGCCTAAAGTTCTTCGTCCGGCTTGGGTAGGGGGCAATGGGTTGCAGCAGCAGGCAGCAATTATAGCTTTGCCCGAGTAGATGGACGTCACAGCAATCCTCTTTTCACTCCGGGGTCTCTTACTTTGGTTGGCAGACAGCAGTGGCACTAAATAGTTAAATACTTTGTGCGAATAACACACATTGCACTACTTTAAAGAACCATTACTAAACAATAAAGGGTGACATTACATGACAACAGACCACCATGATTTTGTAAATGAGAAACAAGAAACCTATGGAAAGTAGAGTGAGATTTAGAAAGTGTTATGACACCGTTCAAAACGCTATTAAAATGCTGATTAAATAACTTGATATTGATAAGGTCTCTCAAGCATGAAGAGTTTCAAACTGTACATATTCTTATAAATTTAGTACTTTGAAAAATTAGTCAAAAAATACCTTCCCTCTGGATAACCACATGTGATGTAAGTCAGGTTGTGCTTTCATGGCAGCAATAGCGCACACGTGGCCAGGCGGCCTTAAAGGGGCCTAATGAAAGTTCCTGGCTAGTGCTTGCTGAAATTATAAGATTAGCCCCCCCCCCCCCCCCTTAGAAATCTGAAGCTTGACAAAATGTCCAGGAAGGTACGCGGTGGGCAGGATTTTGTTTTTTAACCTTTAAGTGCTGTAAATTTGCTTTTACGTTGGGCAGTTTTCTCTACTTAGCCTTGACGTACCTGCAGGCTTTGTTGGGACTTCGTAATAAGGGTTATTTTTAGATTTCTGAGCCTTTCTTGAACACTGACTTGTATTTTATCAGGCACTTCAGGTTAGTGAGGTAGGGCAAATGTGTCACAGATTGCTGCACTTCTGCCCATTCAGCCATGTTTATTATTTCATTCCAATATGACATTAGATTGCCTCCTTTTTCAATGTCTATTTCCATTTTTAATGTGTAATGCAATGAATAATTCAGGTACTGCGAGTTCTACATATTTGCTCAAAATACATATTAGAGGTGATCAGTAATTAACACATAATGCTATTGCTGTCTTTCTTTAGCTCTCAGTGTTTTTTTCTATTGTAGCTTTAAAAGTGACTGTTACAAGTTGCAAAGTCACAGTGAGGACTGGTCTTGAAAATGAGTAGCATTAACACAGGTGCCCAGTTAACCCCCTCCCACTATCTGTATATTAAATAGAATTTAGATTCATCCTTGAAAATGGTTTCTGGTAACTATTTCTGCATAAATTGAGAGTTGCGACTTTGGGCTGGTTTTTGGGCTGACACTGGTCTGTGTTGGGCTAAATTTGGGCTTATACTTGAGCGGCTTTGGGCTTGGGACGAGTCTCAAAATCTAACAACACTGCTGGCAGTCCGCTGCTGGTGTTGAAAGTGCATGTTTCAGTCTGTATGTGTTTAAAGTGCATGTTTCAGTCTGCATGTTTTAGTCTGCATGTCAGAATGTTTTCATGAAAAAGAAGAGGATGATATTTGAGAACTCACTTAAAATGAGTCCTAATTTTTCTTTCTACAGCACTAACTATAATTTCTATGAAAAACTCAAGTTTTACCAGTTTGATTCAATCAACATGGCTTCAGGTGTGCCATACTTTTGTCATAAGTAACACCATTAGCGCTTTAGTTGTTCTTTAGAACTCTCTAGGAAGCTGCAGGAGAACACAAAAGAATTAACTGTCAGACTTCATTTTCATATGGCTGAGAACGATAGTGTGAATTTCCAGAAAATGTGTTCTCATTTTAGCTTCTGGAGCACCTTCCATAACCTCTATGGGGAAATCATGAGAAAACTGTTTTCTCTCAAACATGATTCTTGAAATCCCAGCAGAAGGCTTTTCCACAGGGTAAAATCACCTTGGGACACACCACACTCCCTAAAATTAGTATTGTACCATCAAAAAATAAACGTTCTCCTTTTTGTGATTATCAAAACCTGCCATTCACTACAATGCATTTGAATAGGGTGTTATCATGTATATTGGTCCCAAGATGGCTGCCAACACTTCCTCGTTGAAGTGTTGTCAGCCAATGAAATTTCAGTCGGATTTCAGTCGGATTTTGGACTCACAGATATCTATATTTTTTAAACATAAATATCTCCGAAACTACTGAACGGATTTACACCAAATCACAAAAAGCACGCTTTCTAAACCAACATCTAGCTTTCTGCCAAATTTGATGTCATTCCGTTCAGTGGCTCGGGCTGTAGTCGTGTTCAACAAATGAAAAATCCCCTTGGACATAGCATGGGGAAAACACGTTTTGGGACACCCCTTTTTTCTCGGCCCCCGCTTGACAAATCACCCCAAAGCTTACAACACAGCAGCTGAAACAAAAAACAGAAGTTTTGTGAAAATTTCGTGAAGATTTGTCAAGTGGTGCCTCTGTAATTGGCAAAACAAAAAACGCTTTTCCTATGGAAACTTTGGTCCTAACTATAACTACCTACTGGCTATTGCCAGTAGGTAATACATATATATTTATTGCCCCTCAGATAGAAACCTAACTCAATTCAAATCACAGAGAAGTACCTATAATGCTTTATTGTTGTAGTGAAGTGGACAGGGTAATGTATGACCCTCACTCACTGAGTAACTAAATTCAAACTTCAACATCTTTACAGTACTGCTCACGTCTACAGGATCTACAACACAATGATGAATTTTGGGAGGGACTGCCCAATCCACAGTCTTTGATGGCTATCTTGAAGGTAGGCTACTCATAGGTTTACAAGTGTCTTTATCTGCAACTTCAGCCTACAAGCAATACAGTGCTTGCCTTTAGAGAGGGTAGTTGTATCTCAACAGGAGGGCACCATATTAAGTTGCCATCTTACATGGATTCATGACCTCCAGTTTCTGTATGAGCAACTCGAAGCCACATCTAGAGTAAATCACCATATCGCAAAAAGAAGACTACCTCAGTACATTGCATAAAGTGCCTTCACTAAGTCTCTTTTGCTGCCTTGAAATATGCGCACTTCATTTGAGTGGATTACGGACCTTACCAAGAACAACATGTAGTCAACATCATCAGCACACATACTAAAGAGACAACCAATCTGAGACTCCCAATGTGTTAATAAATGATGATTACTTAAAGTGTAACAAAACCACCTCCCCTAAACCTCTACTTTTCAAAATTGACTTCCCTGTTTATAATGAGACATGCATCTTGATGTGGAGTCGATTATAACTTTAATATATTGGGCTCAATCATTATTCCCCTGGCCAGAAAGCTACTGTTGCAGTGAGTCACTTATCTTACTTGACATTATCTTTCCTAGAATACCCACTGCTTTTCACCTAATGTTCACTAGTCATACTTTTTTTGGTAAATATTTTTACTAAAGTTTACACATTTAAAGGCCAGCAAACTAAGCAGAGGGTTATTTCCATCAGAATCAAAATACTCAATAACTGACAATTAAAGGGACAGTGAGTTAACAGATAAAGAAGTATAATCCCAGTTATACAAAGTCACACCCCAACAAGAAGATACAAAGAAGTTGCAAGTAGCGTACCTTTAGTAATCTATTAGAAAGCAGGTCTATCCTCCCAACCCACGCACACCAGTCTCATCACTCAGCGATAAAAGCCCAGAACTGGACTGGAGGGCAATCACAGGGGACCAGGGAGAGAGGGACGCCGCATTCCAAGGCTATCCACCACCAAGACAGCAGCATTACCATCCAAGCTAGAAGAAGCACTGCCTGAAACGGTCCCGGTCAGGATCACCCTATCCTCACATTCCACCCGCGGACAGGCCAATACTATGGCATCCCAAGCAGGCAGTATTTGTATCTTTTGAACCCCCCTAGTCTCCTTCCAGCGGATCGACCCTCGCTCACAATCTGCCCGTTTCAGAAGCTCCAGACCCCAATGGTAAACATCAGGACCACAAGGGGATTTCCAAGTGATGGTCAACAACATGCAGGCAAGGATTAGAGCCAAATCTAGAAACCTATCAGTGACCTTCCTAGCTGCCGAACGGCTGTGAAGGCCCAGCAAACACAATGTGGGGCTGACCGGGAATTTACTGTCCGTAGCTTCCTGCACCACCTGCAAGACTGCAGTCCAATAAGAAAGCAATAGCAGACACAACCAAACCATTTGATAAAAGTCTGCATCTGTAGTCAAACTGCGGGGGCAATCCGAGGAAGCAGTTGTAAGCATAGCATGAATATGATGGGGGTCAGGTAGGCCCGATGAAGATAACAAAACTGAATAGGTTTAAACCGAGCATTCCTGGACACCTGGAAACTAGCCTCCAAGACCGTCCTCCAAGAGGAATCAGAGAAAGGCGTCCCGAAGCCCACCTCCCAGTGGGCCCGCAGAGACATTAGCTGCCGCTGCGCCCCACTCAACAGTGCACTATAAAGCAATGTAACTGTTTTAGCTCGGCCCATCATAAGAAAGACAAGCCACAAAGAATTGTGTTTTGGAGGCTCCGCACCGCCCGCACCATTCTATTCCTGAATCTTACGAACGACAGTGCTATGGAGCAGAAAGGGCCCTCCGGGATGTCATAAGTTTCCCAGAGGTCTGAAAAAGGGCACAACTCCCCCCGCAAACAAATAACCCAAAACATCTAACTCTGTAGTCGAACAATGCCTGAGACCCGGCAAGCCCCACAGACGGCTCCAGCGCCCAACCAACATAAAGGGCAATTCGCGGGTGTACCGGTCGGAACACAAGTCTGTTTCAGCGATCGGGCCCAAACATAAGGCGCAGTCCTAATCAAGACATTTGAGGGCCGCACCCTAGAGGTGGCTCTCGGTCACAATAACAAGCCCAGCAGACAGTCCTTAGAGGAAGAGCCTCACTCAGTGAACCCCACACCCCCCCAGAGGAAGGCACACCAGCTTGCCACCCACTGCAGCTGAGCCGCTAAATAATATTGTTCAAAATCGGGAGACGCTAAGCCACCTTCAATCGCAGGTAAGTGCATCTTCCAGAGAGCTACTCGACAAGAGGAGGTACCCCAGTAAAGCGAAAGTATCAAGCTCCCGGAAAAATATAAAGTATACGTGGTAGCATGATCATCTTAGAGAGGGCCACACAGTCGTGGACCGATAAAGGCAACGTAGTCCAGACGACAACAGCCTGACGCAACCCAGTTTACACACACCCATAGATCCACTCATAAAGCAATTCAGGAGTATGTGACACTGTCACCTCAAGGTACCACACCATATCTCACACCCATCGCAGCACGGGCATCGAAGAGACAGGCCGGCTCTCTGCAACATCTCCTCGCATGGGGTAAACGCACGACTTGTCCCAATTAACTGGAAGACCTGAACAAACCCCAAAATCTGACAATGCAGCCATGCCTCCCGAAAGGTCAGCATCTTGCTCCCGAAGAAACAGCAGCATGTCGTCGCATACAAAGACATGTACGTACAATTATGAGCAACGTGCAAACCCTGATAATGATGACCCTGGTGAATTGTGCAGGCAAAGGGCTCCATAGCTAGTGCAAATAATAAGGGGGAAAGTGTGCAGCCCTGCCCAGTTTGACGTTCGACCGCAAATGCGTTAGAGATCAGCACACTAGTGTGAATCCTGGCTAGAGGGCCGGTGTAAAGCAGCTTTGTCCACTTACCAAAGTTTTAGCCCAGGCCCATATTGAGCATAGTAATATAAATAAATTCCCAATGGAGGGATTAAGGCCTCTGAAGGGAGATATTCTCTACAATGCAGCGTCAGGAAAAACTATCGAATATTGGGCATGGTGCTATGCGTCGGAATGGAGCCAGTGTGGTCCGGGTGAATTAGAGTACACATGTGGGGAAGTAATCGAGTTGCTAATATTCTACTCAAGATTTTATAATCAACATTTAACATAGAAAGGGATTGATAAGAATCAAGCAGAAGCGGGTCTTTGTATTTCTTTGGGAGTGACACAACTGCAGCTTCCTGCAGCAAGGGCGGAAGTCAGCCACACTGCCGGGAATCATTAAAGAGTTTTGTCAAGTTAGGCGCAAGAACCGATGTGAAGGGGCATAAAATTCAATCGGAAACCTGTCTAAACCGGGCACCTTACCTGTGTCATCTCCTTAATTGCACCCTGCACCTCCTGCTCAGTGATGTATCCTCCCAGTTGGTCTGCCACCGTTGGATCAAGAGCCCTCAGAGAGGAATCCAGGATATAGTCTAACATGTCGGCCTCTGCACACGCAGACCCAGAAGAATATAACTCACAATAATGCTGTAGAAACACTGCATTAACCTCCTCCTGTGTGGCTACTACGTGCCCCAAAGAATCCAGAAGTTGTAGCACAGAACAGCTTTCTCTACCCTCGCGAGCGAGCCAGGTCAACATTCTGCCTGATTTATCATGCTTCCCATGCGCTCTAGTCATATAGGCCTTATAATCAATGCTGCAAAGTCGTTCTACCAAAATAAAGAACATCTCCCGCTCCTCCTGCAGCTGATACCTACCCTCCGAAGTCTGTTCCAGTTCGCCCAACAGCCCATCTAGCACCTCATCCTGCTTACGGATCTCCGAAAGGAGTTGAGTATGAACCACAATGTAGGCAAGTTGGATCTGCTTTCATGGTTATCCCAACTTTTTGCTGGTTTTATACTGTTTTTTGACTAGTCTGACTGGGATCCTGCTATTCAGGACTCCTATCGCTGTGATCTCTCTCTAAATATGACTATGGTAAGTACTTAGGTACCTTCCCAATTGGCTACTGGTGTACCCTTCTAAGTCCCTAGTATATGGTACTAAGGTGCCCAGGGCATAGGTACACCATGGGTCTCCCATGGGCTGCAGTATGTATTATGGCACCCATGAGAGACCACTCAAACTGTAACTACAGGCCTGCCATTGCAGCCTGTGTGAGCTGGTGCTTGCACCACTCACAATAGATATAGGTGTCCTTATATCTGAAGTCAGTGCACTTAAAACCTATAAGTTACCCCTAAGGCAGGCCTTTTAATCCTGAAGGCAGGGAGCTAGGTTATAAGTGTAAAGGTGCCCTGCATGAGCAGGACACCCCCTACAAACCCCAGAGTTGATTCTCCAGGCTTTGTAAGGGTGGTCAGCCATTTGATACATATAATGGACATCAAGTCAATTACGAGATGTCTAACTATATATTGGCTGCACCGAACCCGGTCATGTTTGATATCAAACATGATGGAATACTACCCCAACACAGATTCTAGTGTTGGGTGTAGGATCCCATGTATGGGGGGGCTCCCCTAGAGAGTGGGGACTTGCCAGCGCCACCAGACTACTTTGAAGGGCACATTTGGTGCTATCCTTGCATACTCCAGTTGGAACCAGTTCAGGGAGCCGTTGGCTCCTGCTCTGGTGCGAAACTGGACAAAGGACATGGGAGTATCCTCTCCTCTGTCCAGCCCCTCCTCTGGGAGGTATCCCTGAATCGTCCAAACCCTTTCCCTAGGGTTCTTAAAGGCTTACCTGAGGGTGGCTCTTCAGATTCATCGTGGGACAAGATTCTGATCCGAAGCCACTTCCACTTCACCTGTCTGGGCACCTCAGGCTTAGTTGGACTTTGCTGGGACCAAGACTGCACCAAGGAAGACTCCTGCTGCTCCTGATCTCGTCATCCTGCCAGTCTTCTGCATTGTCTGTGCCTGTGCTTCATCCAGGTTCCTCTCCAGGACTGTGGGCATCAAAGACACCTGAAGTAATCTCCCTTGGAGTGAAGGACTCACTCCCCTGCATCTGCAGGCAGGGCAACAAAGCTGACCGGTCTGCTGCTCCTTAGCTCCCACGGACTCCGAATGGTTCAGCAACACAGGTGCTGGTTCTGCAACTCCTGCAAGGTCTGCACTCTCTTCTCAGCAAGTTTGAGGCCAGTGTCCCACGCCGGAACAGCTGGAACAGCACCGCTGTGCACTGTGTTGACTTGCCATTGCCAAGGCTTGTTGACTCTGTCCTCCGGAGATCTTTGGCAACAAGAGGCTTCAGTCTCCAGCATCTCTTCCTACCAAGGTCTTCATCCTCATTGCATCCTCTGCACCGTGGGCCTGCCTCTTTGGTGAGCTTCTCGAGGTCCTCTTGCGACTCGTGTACCTTTGGCCTGTGGGTCCTCTTGAGGGTCTTTCTTGGCTTCAGTGGGCTCCCCTGCTTGCTCGGGGCCTGCTCAGAATCTCCTGCACTGGGTGAGTCCCTTGGACCTTGCTGGTCCCAATACTGCACCTTCTTCATTTACCTGCTGCCAAGGCCTGTTGGTGCTCCCTCAGGACACCGACTCCCCTGGTTATCGACTTCAGTCGTGGGACAGCTCGTGAATGGCTCCTGGTCTTCCACAGCATCACCTGGTCCTCACAGCTGCTGCGACAAGGTCACCGTCAGCTCTCCTGTATATTCTGTCTTCGGTGGTCTTTGGTCTTCCGTGCCTCCTGGTCACTCCCAAGTGGCATAGACTCTGTCCCCTCTGCTTGCAGGTACTCCTCTTCAAGAATCCATCCTTGGGTTCCACCCGACTGCTTCACCTTCTTTGCCAGCGGCATCTTTACTGAAGTCCTCCATTGTGGTCTATGGCAGTTTACGATGTCACTTTGCACCTATGCACCCGTCTTCCCTGGTGTAGGTATTGTGGTTCCTGGAGTATCCACGGCTGAGGTGACTCGCCAACGTTCCATCTTCCACGGGGTTTCTTCAAGGTCCTTCTTCTTGAAAACTGCAACTGCGATTTCCCCATTGACTTGCATTGAGTACTCAGCTGTGTTTTCACTATGCACACAGCCAGCAGCATCTATACTGAAGTCCTCCATTGTGTTCTACGGTGGTTTCGGATGTCACTTCGCACCTATGCACCCGGCTTCCCTGGTGTAGGTATCCTGGTTCCTGGGTTATCCACGGGTGGAGTGACTCTTCAACCTTCCATGTTCCATGGGGTTTCTTCAGGATCCTCTGGGAAGGGTCTTTCTTCTTAAAAACTGCAACTGCGACTTCCCCATTGACTTGCATTGAGTACACAGCTGTGTTTCCACTATGCACACAACCTCCATGGGGTTCCTGGGTACTTAGCTCAGGTGGTTTCTTGGGTCCCCAACTCTACTGAGTCTCCTGGTCCAAGTCTTGACTTCGGTCGCAGTTCGCATTCCACTTTTTTGGTAAATGGTTCTGTCTCCCCTTGGAGACCACTGTGTAGTTGTGCTACTTATCTGTTCTACTTTTGAAATACTGTGTGTATTGTGTTGATATCTCCAGGTAGGGGATATACCAATATGTAAGTCAAAGTGTACAATAAATATTACTATTTTGATAACAACACTGTGTGGTTCTTTTCGTTTAACCTACACAACATGATTAGTTCCGGTAAAACAAGCTGCTTAACACTTCTTCTGGACTAAGCCTGAAGGCTGCTCTCCACAGCTACCACTTAGAGAGCTTTCTATGGTTGTCTAAGACCACTAAAATAACCACTAGGGGTGTCTAGATTAGTACAAGGTGCTTCACTTAAATAAGTGTGCACCATATACTAAGCCAGCCTCCTACATTGTTGTGCAGTGGTTGGGCTTTAGGCCTGCACTGTTTTACCAGCTAATCTAGGTGTGGAAAATGTGAAAAACCATCACTAGCATTAGGCACATATAAAAATATATTTCAAAACAAGTAAGTTCTACTGAACATTTAGATTGGTTGTTAAGAGCCCAGCACAACCCTTGCTCCAATCTTTGGAAGTTTAGTTTTCACTAGGGTAGGTAGGTGCAACACCACACTACACCTAGTCTTTGTTTATGGAACCCAGTGGGTCCCAACGCTCTAGATACACTAGTCTTAAGTTCCAGGAACTGAGGACCCTGCGTACCTCTAGAAAGTTAATGACAGGTAGAAACCCCACCACTAAGCTCCTCTATGAGCTGCTTATGCTAGAGAACCTCCAGAATCCTGACAGGTCAGAAGAGCAGGACTAAGTGGGTGGAGATGTTCCAGAAGATGGGTCAGGAGGGGTTACCCCTAGTGACCTTAATTCTGAGCATGACCAAGAGGAGTCGAATGACTCCACCCTGGTAAACTCTGATTCACCAGGGAATAGTACTGATAGTACAGAAGTTCTCCCTAGAGATAGTCTACCTTTGTTCCTCCTGGGAGGGTGCAGAGAATGCAGGTGAGGTCTAGCTCCTCCTCTGTCAATTGCAATGCTTCTGTTAATTCCACAGGGACCTCCATCTCTAGCAATAGAGAAGACTCTTTAGAGAGGAAATGCCACCTGATCAAACTTGTGAGAGTTAGACTCAAGCTCAAGCAAGAACAGTTGGCCCTTGATAAAGAGACCCTGGAAGTCCAGATGGCTAGGAAGAATTTGGGACTAGAGTCCCATGGTGGCAGCACTAGTGTACCTAGAGTGTGGGAACCATCCTTTTATACTAGGAACTTGAGCAGGATAGCCCCTCCTTACCAGGAAGGGGATGATATCCATAAATGGATCACTGCTTTAGAGAGGGCGTGTAGAGTACAGAAGGTCCCTCTAGGGCAGTGGGAAGCTCTCCCGTGGCTTTCCTTTGCTAACAAAGGTAGAGACAAGCTCCTCACTGTTAGAGAAGAGGATGCTGATAATTACTCAGTCTTGAAGAGTGCCCTCATAGATGGGTCTGGTTTAACTACTGAACAGTACAGAGTTAAATGTAGGGACACACAGAAGGCACACACCCAAGACTGGGTGGATTTCATAGAAAATGCTCTTAAGGCTCTGGAAAGCTGGCTTCATGGAAGTAAGGTACAGGACTATGAGTGGGTGTCCAATTTGTTGATGAGGGAGCACATCCTTAATAATTATCAGAATCAACAATTGCACCAGTACCTGGTGGACTCTGATCTGACCTCTCCCCAAGAATTGGGAAAGAAGGCAGACAAATGGGTCCGTACCAGGCTTAAGCAGAAACATAATGGTGGTGGAGATAACCAGAAGAAGTAAGATTCTTCTAAGGCCCAAGAGAAGGGTGGGTAGAAGGGTAAAAAAAAGGAGTCTTCACAAGGTGGCCAAAACCTTCCTCTAGGGATGAGTCACAAAACTCCAACAACTCTGAAAAGAAACCTTCATGCTACCTGTTTAAGGAAAAAGGCCATAGGCTAAGGGATGCTAATTGTCCTAAGGCCAGCACCAAGGAAGCTACTACTATTGCCCCTAAGGCAACTAGCCCCCCTAGCACCAGTACAAGTGGTAGTACAGCTCACAAGGGATTAGTAGGGTTACCCTTGAGTTCTGAAGTGACGTCTGGCCCAGTCAGAACGCCCACTCAGGCTGTCCTTGTCTGTGACAATGGCATAGATCTTGCCACTTTACTTGTAAGTCCCACTAACTTTGGCAAGTACAGACAACAGACTTTGATTAATGAAAAAGAAGCTATGGCTTATAGGGACAGGGGCACCGTTTCCAGAGCGAGCACAAGTCGCAGAAAATAACGCCGTCAGGTTAATAAGCCCTCCGGTCCCCCGAGGATGCCCGAAATAGGGAACTCAAGTTATAGGTACTTATGACCGATAACATCTATTGAAGAGTGGTAAGTCAATGACCTACCTTCCAAGGCTGCCAATTTAGCAACCTCACATAAGCACAGGTCCTGAAGAAAGCCCCCCGACCCGGCTGGGCACATATGGGGCTGTAACATGTCGACCACTCACATGGACAAACAAGTGCATTAGAGCAGTAACTTTTTCTTCATACGCACCACCTTGATTTTACTTTGCCACGTCTCCAACTGAATAAAGTTTTTTCTAGTTTGGAGAAGGAGGTAATTTTAACTCACCTCACTTAACCACTATTTATCACTGATCACTACTGTATTACCAGTTGGTCTACCTCCGGGTGGAGGATAGCATACTCAAAAAAAAACAATGATGATGCTGTCACGTTGATAAACTAGGCGGATAACCAAGATATACCGCCCGACCACCTATGTACGTGAATGAGGGTTTTTAAGACGGCCACCATACCTGACCCTGGTTACACAGGTACAAGTGATCCATTCTCTCTTGATTATTGGTTATAGGGACAGGGGCCAGTGTCACCATGGTGATAGAGAAACTTGTGTCCCCTGAACAGAACAAACTTGGTCAACTGTACCAAGTGACCAACGCCAGCAATGTCAGCACTGATCACTCCTTGGCAGTTGTTAATCTCAGTTGGGAAGGGGTAAGTGGCCCTAGGAGAGTTGTGGTTTCCCCACACCTGCCTGTTGATTGTCTGTTGGTCAATGATTTAGAAACTTCAGCCTGGCCTGAAGTAGAGTTCAGGACACATGCAGAGATGGTGGGAACCTCTGCCAGTGCATTTGTTGTTACCAGAGCTCAGGCCAAACAGCTAAGCACTGAGGGCACACTGGATCCTGAAAAAATTGACCAGCTGGTTCCTAAGAAAAGGAGCAAGAAGGGTAAGGAACTATCCTCCTCCCAAACTCCCAGTGAGAATCAGTCCCCTGAGTGGGATGATCTCAGTCTCTGTGAAGGAACTGCCCCAGAGGAACTTGGGCCTGACCAGGCAGAGTTCTTGAGGGAAGGGGGCCTTTCCAGGTCAGACTTGAGTTTTGAGCAGAAATCCTGCCCTTCTCTTGAACAGCTCAGACCACAAGCTGCTACTGAGGAGGCAGGGAGTGTCAGTGGGTCCCATAGGATCTTTTGGGAAGATGGGCTCCTGTTCTCTTAGTGTAGAGACCCCAAGCCTGGTGCTACCAGGAGGTTGGTAATACCTCAGAAGTTCAGAGGTTTTCTTCTATCCCTGGCACATGACATTACCCTTGTAGGACTTCTTGGGCAAAGCAATACTTGGGAAAGGCTTGTCCCTCTTTTTCACTGGCCCCACATGCCTGAAAACACCAAGGAGTTTTGTCTCTCCTGTGTCACTTGCCAAGGTGATGGTAAGTCAGGTGACACCACAAAGGCCCCTTTAATTCCACTTCCAGTAGTTGGGCTTCCCTTTGAGAGAGTAGGGATAGACATAGTTGGTCCCTTAAACCCTCCAACAGCATCTGGACACAGTTACATTCTAGTAGTGGTGGACCATGCCACTAGGTATCCAGAGGCTATCCCCCTTAGGACCACTACAGCTCCTGTAGTGGCTAGGGCCCTTCTGAGAGTCTTTTCCAGAGTGGGCTTCCCTAAGAAGTTCTTAACAGACAGAGGTGCAAACTTCCTGTCTACTTACATTACTGCCATGTGGAAAGAGTGTGGAGTAAACTACAAGTTTACCACACCCTACTTTTCACAGTGCAATGGGCTTGTCGATAGGTTCAACAAGACCCTCAAGGGTATGATCATGGGGCTCCCAGAAAAGCTCAGGAGAAAATGGGATGTCTTACTACCCTGCCTTCTCTTTGTCTACAGAGAGGTTCCTCAGAAGGGTGTGGGCTACAGCCCATTTCGACGTCTGTTTGGACATCCAGTTAGGGGTCCATTGTGTTTGAAAAGGAGGGCTTGGAGAAGCCTCTCAACCCTCCTAAACAAAATATTGTGGACGAAGTCCTTGACCTGCGTTGACGTATGGCTGAGAACATGAAGAAGACCAGCAAAAACCTTGAGGCCAGCCAGGAGCTTCAGAAAGCTTGACATGACCAAAAGGCTGTACTGACTGTTTAATAGCCAGGACAGAAAGTGTGGGTGTCGGAGCCTGTGGCCCCTGCAGCTCCCCAGGACAAGTGGAGTGGCCCCCACACCATTCTTGAGAACAAAGATGAGGTCTCCTATTTGGCTGACCTAGGTACTCATAGAAGTCCCCACAGGGTACTTCATGTTAACAGCCTAAAGCCGTTTGTTGACAGGGCTGACATGAGCTTGCTCATGGCCACTGATGAGGGACATGAGGAAGAGAGTGACCCTCTCCCTGATCTCCTCTCTCAGGACCCAGTTGATGGGACCACAACCCCCAGCCTCAATTGCGGCAGCCTACGCCTATGCCTATGCCGCACTTCTGCATTCCCGCACCCGGAGGTGCGTACTTCAACTGCCTGGGGCTTCCGCAGCGTGGGACGTCTTGCTCGTGTAAGGAGGTGGGTGCAGGACCACAACCCCCAGCCTTAATTGCGGCAGCCACTGCCTACGCCGCACTTCCGCATTCCCGCACCCGGAAGCACGTATTTCAACTGCCTGGGGCTCCCACAGCACGGGACGTCTTGCTCGTGAGAGGAGGTGGGGGCAGGACCACAACCCCTTGCCTAAACTGCAGCAGCAGCTGCCTACGCCAACACCGCTCTTCCGCATTCCCGTGCCCGGAGGCATGCATTTCAACTAACTGGGGCTCCCGCAGTGCGGACACGCCCGAGGGCGTGCCCGGGCGAAGACTGAGCGAAGAGCGGGCCCGTCTGCGCCCATCAGTGGCCGACAGAGGCTGGGCTTGGCCACCACCCTTGGTCCTTGATTGGGAGAGAAGGACATAGTTTTCATAAGGTACGGAATTTCTATTTCTTTTCCACATCATCATATTTCCCTCTCGCTCCACTGAACCAAATCAAACAAACTAGTACTCTGTACATTTCTTTTATCCATGGTGTAGGATCCTCACATTTGGCTCACATTTGGCTCATCTAATCATCTGCATAGCCACTGTGGATTTGTTGAGAAAATGTGGTCGCAGTAGTCCTTTGCATCTGGGCTGTCTGAGAGAAATGGGCAAGAGGAAGTTAACCATGGGTACGCCAAGGGTGGGTGCACAGCAACAACCCTAGACTCTTTTTTAACCCAGGCAGCAAACGTCCTGTCTAAAGAAATTGCTTTTACTAAAAGGAGACCTTTGTTGGAAATCATAAATTACCCTCAGGAACCTCTGACTCTTCCTGACCCTTTCGATAATGGAAGATACAGTCGACACTCCACTTAGTTTGATTACTGCTTCTGAACTGTTAGACAGTACCGATGGTATCCAACAAGAAGCTACACTCCTATCTGAACCCCCAGTAAAAAGGAAGAGGGGTGGAGGGAAAAAAGCTGCACAGATGCACAAGAAGGACACCGGTTTAGCAGTGCCGGATCAGATGGACCTGAGTCAGGCTGTGGCTAATTTGATACCTAGAATTGAAGATATGTTAAAATCACTTCTGACTCCTATTATTTCACTGCTAGCAAGGATTGAAGCTGTGCTTACTCAGTCTATTGAGCCACAACCTAGCCCCCCCTAAGAATCCAGGAGCAGCAGCGACAGAGGTAGCTGAGGGCACGGGTTGTACTCAGAGGGCTGGACCTGCACCCGCAGCCCCCTCAAGAAATAGCAGTAAGTTCTTGGACAACGGATACACCTTACAGTGAGGTCAAGGGGTGTACCAACTGTTAGAGGAGGGTCTACGATCCCATAGGGGTCTGGGATCATCCCAAAATGTGAAGGTAGATAGGTGCAGTGCGGTCATAGCTTCCCAGAGGCCCCTTGATTCTAATAGGGCTGGCTTTCGAGATGCGCCCCTGCCTTGTCCACATGGTTCCAATTCTACTAGATCCCTTCCAATGATAGAGGGAAAGAGTGATTATTTATATCTACCTCCAGAGTCAGCACCCTTAGTGTCCATCTTGACAGATGTCCCACCCATTAAGCAGGGTGCAAGGGAGTCTATGATAGATCTGCTGCACAAGGTCTACCATTGGTGTGACAATACAATAGTAAACGGACACCATACATCACCACATGTTATCGTGGTCAGAAGAGTGGGCTGGGTTGGATCCAGTGTATAAAAAAATAGGGAGGGCGACTGCATTGTAGTTAATTTAAGACACCCGACACACACCAATGCCATGATCAATAGCTACTGTAGACAAGGGTCCAAAACTGGAATTAAAGTTGTCCCGCTCCACTTCTTCTATCCTACTGGGGTGTTACATCTAACGAGTTCCAACACTAAATGGGACCTTCTACCAGTGAGGTCATTACAATGCCAGAATACAAGTACAGCCATCCCCTTGGTCAATAGATTTGCCCCACTGAGGGATTTAGATAGTATAGATTGACAAATGTTCCCATCAGGGGTTGGGAAAACTATAGGCTCCCTTCCATTACTGGTGGAGGTCCATAATACTTCGATAAAGTCTGACCCCATCTTACCAAGTACACCAAACATTAAACTAATGTCTTGGAATATTGCGGGACTGATGGCCAAAAAAGATGATGATCAGTGGCTAGCAAAAATAAGGTACTGTCACATAGTTGCATTTTAGGAAACATGGGACACGTCTGACTCTTTTGTCCTGGATGGTTTCATTCCTTTTTTAAAAGTTACATCCCTCTCCACAGCAGGATGCGCAAAGGGAGGCCTGCTCACCTTGATATCCCTCAAAATAGCCTGTACGACTAAGGTGTTGACCTGCCATTCACCCCATCTATTGGCTATAGAATTAACTTTTGCCAAGCACCCTACTCTGTTGGTGATTGATTTCTATAACTCATTTTGCAGGAAAAATGACATTGAACACATCACCGTACTAGAGGGTTTTCTTGAGCACTATGGAGAGGAGGGATGCCAATACTGTGAGGTCATTATTCTAGGGGATTTTAACATTCATGTATGCCAATCCAATTGCACCCTAGGCAAGGGACCTTGGGACACTATGGTTCCCTCTGTTCATGTTGAACATTCGGACCAAGGTTGTCGGTTAGAGAGCCTGCTTGCAGCTAATAATCTGCAGTGCCTCGAACATACTGGTGAAACAGGGTCAGTCCCATCATTTATTGGTAGGGGCTGCTCCTCCACTATTGACTTAATTTTGGTATCTGTTCCTTTACTCTCCACCATAATTAATTTAAACCCCAGATAGAGTTGCTATAATGATCATAACCCGCTGATTTTGGAAATGGTGGGGGTGCAGGCCTTACATGGAGCTGAAGGGAAGAGCCTATCAAATAGGGATTGCAAACCAACAGACCAGGCTTGTAGAATTAAATGGGAGAGGCTGATGCCAGAGGACTTTTTAGATAAGATATATACAGAAGGTGAAGAAGACATTGAACCTTGTCTTGATAATCATACACATGCCAGCATGGTATTAGGCGCCTATAACAACTTACTAAAGCGGATTGCGGATAACCTAACGGTCAGAGGCAGGGCTGTAGACCCTAAGGGGGAAAAATGGTTTAATGGAGAGTGCTCTAAATCCCATAGATCTTTCATGACCACGCGGAAAGAAAAACCTAGGGATTAAGAAAAGGTTAAGGCTTACAAGAGAGCTTGTAAATCCGCTATTAAGCAAAGGAAAGAACACATAAGGGAACAAGCATGGCACGATTTAAATCAGGTCAGTGTCTTGTCTAATAGTGCCAAATCCTGGGAAATTGTTAATAGCCCTGTCTTTGCAGATCAACACCCCTCGAGAGTGGACTGTATGATCCCTGCTGATAGATGGGTCAAACATTTTGAGCAGATCTATAGAGGGGTGGACCTAGGGGTAAATGATACTTCTTGGAAACCCAGTTTAGACATGCACCCATTGTATTTTGGGGTAGACGAGGTTCATAAAGCCATTGTGGCCACAGCTGGGCCAGACCGGGTTCCTGCTGACTTTTATAAGGCTGATCCCTGGACATAGGCCAAGATCCTGGCTAGGGTTTTCAATGGAGCGACAGTGAGTGGCCCACCGCTCTCATGGTCTACTGCGGTTATTTTACCTATTTTTAAAAAGGTTGCTAGCGAGGACCCTGCCTGCTATCACCCGATCTCCTTACTCGATTCAGCAGCAAAAATTATGGGGAAGGTAATTCTGGATCGCTTAACACTATGGCTAGATGATAAAAATGTAATTTCAGAGCTGCAAAATGGCTTTAGAAAAGGAATGGGGACTGTGGACTAATTCATAAATTTGCTTATGTTGGTCGGCAAATACACAACAGCCAAAAAAGGACACATGTACATGGCATTTATGGACTTAAAGTCTGCATTTGACCGGGTAAATAGATCAAAACTATGGCCTTTGCTGCTAGATATTGGCATGGATGCCGATCTGGTGGCTTTTTTGCCTTGGTCACATTTTAATTTGACTGCTTCAGACAGATACAATGAAAATAGCTCTCTCACAGAAACCTTGGATGTTCAGCAAGGGGTAAGACAGGGATGCATCATAGCCCCTGTTTTATTCACCCTATATATAAATAAACTGGGGGATTCCCTGTCATCTGTGAGTAAAGATATCCCAAGAGCAGGTCCCAAACTCATCCCAGCTCTCCTGTATGCAGACGATGCGGTCTTACTCGCCAGGATGGCTGTGGGCCTGCAAAGACTTATAAACACATTTATAAATTTTATGGCCTCACTTGACCTTTCCATAAACTTGTTTGCAGAGGGGGAGAATTAACCAATGTCCCCACATTTCCCTATTTGAGCGTTCTGTTTCATGAAAAAGGGTCATGGGTGGCTCAGCGAACACTAAAAGAAAAACACTGGCTAGAGCAGCAAGAGCCACAATGGACTTTGCCAGGAGATTGGGGGCCAAACCGTTTCATCCATTACTGAAGATTTATAATGAGAAATGTATACCGATGGCCATATATTGTAGTGATGTTTGGGGTTATAAGGACCCCTGCGACCTCCAGGTGTCCGAAAACAAATTCCTTCGTAAACTCATAGCAGTCCCCCCCTGTACCCTGTCCTTCATGGTACAAGAAGAACTTGGACAGAGTTAAATTTCTGACCTTACAGCTATGGCTCCTTTAACACGGTGGCTAAAAATATGGTCTAGTCCTACTCTTACCCCAAACCAGTCTGTTTTAGAAGACTGTATGAGGCATGATAGGGCTGTTGATATCCCTTGGTTGGGCTATGTCTCAGAGCAGCTAGCGAACTTAGGGCGCCCGAGCTGTTTACACACCATAGACAAATATACCCCAATGAGTTGAAAGACATACAATCGCAATTTCTAGCCAGGAGGATGGCAGAAAGGGAAAACAGGGAACTCAACAAGCCCACAATAAGGCAATACTTAATACTGAGCCCAGGGACTTTAGAACAACCTTATTGGACCTATATTAATAACCCTCACCATTGTTTTCTTTTAATTAGGTTCAGGTTTAATTATATCCACTGTTGCCTATCTGTCCCTCAGGGCTTTTCTAAGCCAGGTGCCTTAAAGCCCTGTGTTTGTGACGATTTTTCCGAACAATATCTTTTACATTGTATTTTCTTCTGGAAATTTTATAGCGACCTACGGAAAAAATATATTTTACCACTTTTAAAGCACTGTAATTTTGCACAAGTGAAGCCAACCCTAATATACTTGCAAATGCTGTCTTCACCCTTGATCTGCTTTGGTGTAGCTAGTTTTTTATCAGGTGCCCTAAGACGAAGAAAACAATTGTTTATGCACTGAGCTGTTCTTAGGAATTTTATTGTAACATATTAGTGCCCCTCTTTTTATAATATCCATGTACTGTATAATAATGCACTTTAAAGGTCTGTTCAAAGTTTAGTTTTCCTGATTTCTGAGTTAATTTTCTCAGATTGTTAGATACAGTTTTTATGTACAGGCCCTAGATGGTTCAGAGATTTGTACTGGCAATTTTATATGAAATATTTGTCTGTCCTTTTTATTATATATTGACCAGTTTTAGTATTTATTTCTTGTGCATGTTATGTGCTTATATGGCCAATATTGGACGAACAAAGTTAATTTGATTTTACTAGGGTCAGCTGATGGAGTAGACTTAGTAGGCAATCTCACTGACCAGCAGCAAGCTGATTGCAGGAAGTTCCTCAATCAGTTTGCCCACATGTTTTTTCTGACTCCCAGTCAAACCACCTGGTGGACCCATAAAGTGGACACAGGTGACAGTCTGCCTGTGAAGAATGCAATTTACAGACAGCCTGACCATGTCAGAGATTGCATCTGGACTGAGGTCCAAAAGATGCTGGAGTTGGGGGTCATTGAGCCTTCGGATAGCCCTTGGTCTAGTCTAGAAGTCCTTGTGCAAAACCTCATACCAAAGATGGCAAGAGAGAGATGAGGTTTTGTGTGGACTACAGGGGCCTCAATGCAGTCACTAGGACTGATGTCCATCCAATTCCTAGGGCAGATGAACTAATTGATACTCTGGCCTCAGCCAAGTATCTTAGTACATTTGACCTGACTGCTGGTTAATGGCAAATCAGACTCTCTGAGGATGCCTAGCCAAAAGCAGCATTTTCAACCCCTAGTGGGCATTATCAATTTGTTGTGATGCCTTTTGGTTTGAAGAATGCACCTGCCACATTTCAGTGGTTGGTGAACAAAGTTCTCACAGGTCTGAAAGACTATAGTGCAGCATATCGGGATGATATTGCTGTCTTTAGTTCCACCTGGAGGATCACCTGGTCCACCTCAGAAATGTTCTGGAGACCCTGCAAAAGGCAGGCCTCACTATCAAGGCCACACAGTGCCAGATAGGGCAGAGCAAGGTTGTATACATGGGTCACCTGGTAGGTAGAGGCCAAGTTCAACCATTAAATAGCAAAATCCAGACCATAATGGACTGGTTGCTCCCACTACCCAGACTTAATGCAGAGGGCTAGGACCAACCAGTAACTTTTATAAGCAGAAGGTCGACCCCCAGGGAGAAACATTGGTCAGGTATTGAGAGGGAGGCCTTTGCTGTGGTCGGGGTCTTGAAGAAGTTGAGGCAATACCTGTTTGGTACTCGCTTCATTGTTCAGACAGACCATAAGCCCCTCTAATGCCGTAAAGAGATGAAGGGTGAAAATCCCAGACTTTTGAAGTGGTCTATTTCCCTACAGGGGATGGACTTTTCAGTGGAACATAGGCATGGGAGTAACCATGCCAATGCAGATGGGCTGTCCAGATATTTCCACTTAGAAAATAAAGACTCAACTGGGCAAGGTTCGTCTCATCTCCTTTCGTTTGGGGGGGTTGTGTATGAAAGTAGGATATGCTTTCATGGTTATCCCCACTTTTTGCTGGTGTTATTCTGTTTTCTGACTAGTCTGACTGCGATCCTGCTAATCAGGACCCCAGTCACTGTGCTTGCTCCCTAAATGTGACTATAGTAAGTGCTTTGGTACCTTCCCAATTGGCTACTGGTGCACCCTTCTAAGTCCCTAGTATATGGTACTAAGGTTCCCAGGGCATAGGTACACCAGCGGTCTCCCATGTTCTGCAGCATGCATTATGCCACCCATGAGTGTCCACTCAAACTGTGACTACAAGCCTGCCATTAACCCGTTTGATGCGACGGACGGCCCCCGGCCGTCCGACGTCACGGTGGGCATGTGCGGAGGACGGCCGGGGGCCGTCCGAACCACGCCCACTCTTTTTTTCGCCCGCACCGCGGCGGAATTTGCGCCGCGGTAAAAGGGTTAAAGTCTGTGTGAGCTATTGCTTGCACCACTCAAAACAGATATAAGTCTCCTTATATCTGAGGCCACTGCACTTAAAACCTATAACTCACCCTAAAGCATGCCTTTCAATCCTGAAGGTAGGGTGCTAGGTTATAAGTGTGAGGGTGCCCTGCATGAGCAGGACATCCCGTATAAACCCCAGACTCAAATCTACAAGCTTTGTAAGTGCGGTCAGCCGTTTGATTCATATAATGGACATCAAGTCAATTACGAGATGTCTAACTATATATTGGCTGCACCGAACCCAGTCATGTTTGGTATCAAACATGTTGGAATTCTACCCCAATACCGATTACAGTGTTGGATGTAGAATCCCATGTATGGGGGGCTCTCCCAGGGAGCCCCCCTGTATTCCCGGTACCAGCCTTTCAGGGTCTAACTACAAGCTAGTGCTGCTGCCAACCACAGACACAATTCTGCTCGCCTGCTGCTGAGCCAGACTCGAGCAGGGGAAGGTATAACAAATAGGTTTCCTGTCACAGGGAGGTGTGACTACCTCCCAGACAGGACTTAGTATATTCGGCTGGAGTGGGGGTGCTTGTTAGCGCCACTAGACTGCTTTAAAGGGCACATTTGGTGCCCTCTTTGCATACTCCAGTTGGAACCAGTTCAGGAAGTCGTTGTCTCCGGCTTTGGCGTTCAACTGGACGAGGGAGATGGGAGTATCCTCCTCTCTGTCCAGCCCCTCCTCTAGGAGGGATCCCTGATCTGTCCCAACCCTTTCCCTAGGATACTTAAGGGCTTACCTGTGGCTCTTCAGATACGGTGTGGGACAAGTTTCAGATCCGAAACCACTTCAACTTCAACCGTCTGGGCACCTTGGACTTCCTTGGACTTTGCTGGGACTGAGACTGTACCAAGGAAGACTCCTGCTGCTCCTGGTCTTTTTGCCCTGCCAGTCTTCTGCGCTGTCTGAAGCTGTGCTTCATCCAGATTCCCTTTCCAGGCCTGTGGGCATCAAAGACACCTGAAGTAATCTCCCTTGGAGTGAAGTAGTCACTTACCTGCATCTGCAGGCACCGCAACGAAGCTGACCGGTCTGCTTCTCCTGAGCTTCCACAGACTCTGAAAGGTTCAGCAACACAGGTAGTAGTTCTGCAACTCCCTCAAGGCCTGCACTGTCTTCTCAGCAAGTTTGAGGCCAGTATCCCTCGTCGGACCGCTGGAACAGCACCCTTGTGCACGGCATCGACTCGCCGTTGCTAAGGCTTGTTGATTCTGTCCTCCGGAGATCTTTAGGCAACAAGAAGCTCCAGCCTCCAGCATCTCTGCCTAAAAAAGTCTTCGTCCTCACCGCATCCTCAGCACCGTGGGCCTGCATCTTTGGTGAGGTGCTCGAGGTTCTCTTGCGACTCCTGTGCCTTTGGCCTGTGGGTCCTCTTGAGGGTCTTCCTTGGCTTCAGTGGGCTCCTATGCTTGCTCGGGGCCTGCTCTGAGTCTCCTGCACTGAGTGAGTCCCTTCGACCTTGCTGGTCCCAACACTGCACCTTCTTCATTTGCCATGTCTGCTGCTGCTGTCAAAGCCTGTTGGTGCTGCTGTAGGACACGGACCCCTGGTTCTCGACTTCCAACGTGGGACAGCTTGTGAATGGCCCCTGGTCTTCCACAGCATCGCCTAGTCCTCACAGCTGCAGCGACAAGGTCACTGCCAACTCTCCTGAATCTTCGGTCATCGGTGGTCATTGGTGTTCCTTGCCTCCTGGTCACTCCGAGTGGCATAGACTCTGTCCCCTCTGCTTGCAGGTACTCCTCTTCAAGAATACATCCTTGGGTTCCACCGGACTACTTCACCTTCTTTGCCAGCAGCATCTTTACTGAAGTCCTCCATTGTGGTCTACGGCAGTTTACGATGTCACTTCGCACCTAAGCACCCGGCTTCCTTGGTGTAGGTATCGTGGTTCCTGGGGTATCCACGGGTGAGGTGACTCTCCAATGTTCCATCTTCCACGGGGTTTCTTCAAGGTCCTTCTTCTTAAAAACTGCAACTGCGACTTCCCCATTGACTTGCATTGAGTACTCAGCTGTGTTTCTACTATGCACACAGCCTCCGTGGGGTTCCTGGGTACTTACCTCAGGTGGTTTCTTGGGTCCCCAGCTCTTCTGAGTCTTCTGATCCAAGTCTCGACTTCGGTCACAGTTCGCATTCCACTTTCTTAGAATATGGTTTGGTTTCCCCCTGGAGACC